>JAODAL010006566.1:0-132231 GCA_025379985.1 Phyllomedusa bahiana | reverse complement strand
AACAAAAACGATCCAATTTGCCCAAGTCATCGAAATTGGACAGTAAAGATTGGAAAAACGTTGCCTGGTCTGTTTGGAGTCTTGATTTCTGCTGCGACATTTGGATGGTAGGGCCCAGAATTTGACGTCAACAACATGAAAGCATGGATCCATCCTGCCTTGTATCAACGGTTTCAGGCTGGTGGTGGGGGTTTGTCATGGTGTGGGGCATATTTTCTTGGCACTCTTTGGGCCCCTTGGTACCAATTGAGCATCGTTGCAACACCTTGTTGAATCTATGTACGAAGAATTGGGGCCCAGTTCTGAAGGCAAAAGGGGGTCTAACCCGCTACTAGCATGGTGTACCTAATAAAGTGGCCGGTGAGTGTAGATGCACATGAAGAAATGTACATATTTCATTCAGTGAACCATAAGTGTCCCACTTTGACCATCATATGTATAAGAATGTATTTGTTAACTATAGCAGCCAACTTCTTGTACCGCTCTGGACAAATGAAAGCTGAGCTATGCCTTGGGCAACAAAGGCAGTTTTACTGTTAGACATTCTTCATAAATGAGGCCCATTTGCTTTTACATTATGGTGATCTTGTAATGTAACACATACATTTATCCAAGGGGATAGCTAGGTGGAGGGGGCAGAAGGAGCATGTGCCTTGATCCTTGTGTGACAAGTAAGGGTTGGCACTATGTATTATGAGGCTGCTGCAGCAATCTCCGAGACACAGGGATGTCCCCACCGGGCACTGAGGCGGAATGATGGGTAGGCAGAGATAAGTGACCAGCTAGGGCACCTAACTCTGCCTATCAGCAATGGAGTACAAGTATGGAGTGGGCTCAGGACCTGAACTCACTCCATACACCCCGGATACCAGCTGTTAGTTACAGCTGACACCTGCCTTAAGCAGCCGGGATCAAAGATAACTCTGATATTGCCTATTTAGCTACTTAGATGCTAGGGTTACCATGGCTGCAGCATCGTAGCAGTTATATGTTCGGGGGTGCCACCTCCCAATTGTCTCTCCTATGATGCAATTGTGGGGTATCGACAAGCAGGCTAATGAAGGTATAGGTAGAGATGGGCGAATTTCTAAAAAATTTGATTCAGTGACTTTGCCGAATTTTCCGAATTTTTCGTTTCGGTCTGAATTGTTTCGGGACGAATTGCGTTAAAAAACAGCTATTTCCAGGCTGCACAGAGCCTGCAGGGTGCTGTAGAACGTTGTGCCATACTTAAATATGCAGAGGGAGCTTGGATTGGTCTTCATACAATGTTGTGTTTTAGTATGACACGCAGATGACTGTCGCCGCTCTTAGAATCGCTTCACTATAAAATTCCCTGGGCACTTAAGAGAGCAAAACTGACCAAAAAACTCAGGCGGGAATGTAGACTGATAAAGTCATGCCAGCGAAAGCTGGAAAAAAACAAGCTGAGAGCTCAGTTGGCAACATCAGTGACAGTGTGGAGGTGACGGCAGCAGCCACAGCAGCATGAGGTCAGAGTGGCACAGTAATATTCTGGAGGTTGCAAAAAGAGGAGTGGGCCACAGAGTGGCAAAATGACACAGTGTGTAGTTCACGGCAGCAGCCACAGCAGCAGCATGAGATCAGAGTGGCACAAAGACAATCTGGAGGTGGAAAAAACAGGAGTAGGCCACAGAGTGGCACAATGACAGAGTGGAGGTCACAGTAGCAGCAGCATGAGGTCAGACAGTGGCACAATGACAGAGTGTGGAGGGCACGGCAGCAGCCACAGCAGCAGCATGAGGTCCGGCAGTGTCACAATGTGTTTCTTGAGGTGGCCTAAACAGGAGTAGTCCTCAGAGTGGCATAATGACACAGTGTGCAGGGCACGGCAGCAGCCACAGCAGCAGCATGAGGTTAGGCAGTGGCACAATGACATTCTGGAGGTAACAAAACAGTAGTAGGCCACAGAGTGGCACAATGACAGCAAGTAGAGGTCACGGCAGCAGCAGCATGAGGTCAGAGAGTGGCACAATGACACAATGTGGAGGGAACGGCAACAGCCACAGCAGCAGCATGAGATCAGGCAGTGGCACAATGACATTCTGGAGGTGGCAAAAACAGGAGTAGGCCACAGAGTGGCACAATGAGGGGGAGTGGAGGTCACGGCAGCAGCAGCATGAGATCAGAGAGTGGCACAATGACACAGTGTGGAGGGAACGGCAACTGCCACAGCAGCAGCATGAGATCAGGCAGTGGCACAATGACATTCTGGGAGGTGGCAAAACAGTAGTAGGCCACAGAGTGGCACAAGGGACAGAGTGGGAGGTCATGGCAGCAGCCACAGCAGCAGCAGGAGGTCAGACAGTGGCACAATGACATTCTGGAGGTGACAAAAACAGGAGTAGGCCACAGAGTGGCCCAATGACAGAGAGTGGAGGTCACGGCAGCAGCAGCATGAGTTCAGAGAGTGGCACAATGACACAGTGTGAAGGGCACGGCAGCAACTACAGCAGAAGCATGAGGTCAGGCAGTGGCACAATGACATTCTGGAGGTGGCAAAAACAGGAGTAGGCCACAGAGTTGCACAATGACACAGTGTGGAGGGCACGGCAGCAGCAACAGCATGAAGTCATAGAATGGAACAATGACAGAGTGTGGAGGTGGGTGGTAATACCAGTCCCTGGTAAAGATGGTTGGTGGCAGATGGAGAAACTGGCAGCAGATGTGTGGCATCAGGCAGGTGGCAGCATCAGAACAGTGGCTGAGGTAGGTAGTTTGAAACCAGACTCATTTCTCACAGTTTGGTTGAGACGTCATGGCTGATGTAGTCTGACGTCTAAGGCAATGGTGTGTGGAAATCCTGGCCGATCCACGCCTGATTCATCTTGACAAAGGTCAGTCGTTCCACATTTCCCGTGGACAAGCGGGTTCTCCTTGGGGTAACGAAGTCCAGCGGATCTTCTAACTGGGGTGGCAGAGTGCTGTCCAAGTAGGCCACCACCTGTTGGTTCAGGGTCTGCTCCTGGTCCTGCTGCTGGCAACTGCCCTCCTCACTAGGCGGGTGAAGGAAGCTGCTCATCAGTGACTCCAGACTTAGGTTGCTGCTGATGGAGCTGGTACTGCTCCTATCCCCCACCTTACCCCAACAGCCGCGGCAGTAGTACGTGAGCGCTGAAGAACCCCCCGGTCAGACCTGTCAGAGGAGGGAAGATGCCGCACATAGGCAGTGGCCTACTGACTACGGAGGATTTCCCTTGTGTCTTTGAGTTTGTACTCCTTCTCAGCAGCTGGGAAAAAGGCTCCCATTTTGGACCGGTAGCGAGGGTCCAATAGGGTGGATAGCCAGAAGTCATCCCTCTGCCGGATGGTGACGATTCGGCTGTCACTAGCCAGGCAAATCAGCATGCTGCGGGCCATCTGCACAAGTGACTCCGAGGGCTCCCTCCCCTCCATCTCCACTGGATTCTGCCACGGTGCTTGCGGGTCATCTGCCTAGTCTTCCTTATCTCCATCTACCTCCTCCAGCTGCTCCTGCTCCTACTCTTTTGTCACCTGGGTACTAATTCCACTCATTTCACCAGACAATGTTTTTGCTCCAATGTCCTCCTCCTCCTCCTCTATTTCAGTCCCCACCGGACTCATGTGGCCGCGAGATGTGGTCGCCACGTCTCCAGCCCCTGCCCAGACAGATTTTTCAGCATCTGTTCCAGGACATGAAGCAGTGGAATGACTTTATTCATTCCGTAGTCCTGGCGACTGACAAATAACGTGGCCTCCTCGAATGGCCTCAATAAACGGCAGGTGTCATGCATGAGCTGCCACTGGCTGACATCAAAGTTACACAGGGGAGTACTCCTGTCTGCCTGGATCCTCAAAATATCGTTAATGGCCTTTCTCTGTTCATACAGTCGGTCCAACATGTGCAGGCTGGAATTCCAACGGGTGGAAACATTGCATATCAGAGTGTATTGGGGGAGGTCGTTCTGCTGCTGCAATTTGAGGAGGGTGTTCCTGGCTTTGTAGGAGGGGGATGAAGTGCATGCACAGTTTCCTGGCCATTTTCAGAATGTTCTGAAGATCGGTGGAAGACTTCAGAAACCTTTTCATAACCAGATTGAACACTGCGCATGCAGGGCGCATGGACCATCCCTCCTGGGTGCAGCGGCGGACACCATGTTACTCCCATTGTCCATCACCATGGTTCCAATTTGCAGTTGGCGAGGAGAAAGCCACACATCGATTTCTTGCTGCATGACGCGGAGCAGTTCCTCCCCTGTGTGACTTTGTTCGCAGAGGCAAGCCAGGTGTAGAACTGCGTGACACCGCTGTGCCCTACACATGTGGGTATGATGGAGCAGTACTTGTGGAGGCTGAGATGATGGTGGTGGTGGAGGAGGAGGAGGCGGACATTGGCGCAGGAGCCGCAGTTTTTACAACGTGGAGGAGAAAGCGGGGTCTCCTGTCCAAGTTGTTGGTGTGCCTGGGCCGGAAGCACATTACCCCAGTGGGCCGTAAAGGACATGTACTGGCCCTGATCATAGTTACAGCTCCAGACGTCCGTGCTGCCGTGCACCTTGGAACAAACCGATAAACTCAAGGACTGGCCCACCTTCTGTTCTACATATTTATGAAGTGCTGGTACTGCCTTTTGGAAAAGAAAATTACGGCTTGGAATTCTCCATCTCGACTCGGCACAAGCCATTAGTTCTCTGAACGGTGCAGAGTCCACCATTTGGAAAGGGAGGGACTGCAGTACCAAAAACTTGGACAGGAGCACGGTCAGCTTCTGCACCTTAGGATGGTTGGACGCATACTGCAGATTCTACATATATCCATATTCGGCTCCTCTGGTGTCTTAGCAAAGAACTGTCACACCGCCGAGTATCTGATTTTACCGCTAACGCTCCGCACTGAGTGACTACTGCTGCCGCTGACTCGCTGAGCCCCTGTGCCGCTACTTTCTTGGACCTGCGAAGCGGTTTTTCTACCCCGTGGCCACTTGGCTCCCGACCTCACACTGCTTCTCCTTTGCTGACTCACGGCCACACAACCCACTTGCTGGCTGCACCGCTGCCTGACGCGCAAGCTGACGCCCTCTTCTCCTGACGATGAGGAAGCCCTTGCTTCACCCGGCTCCCAAGTGTGGTCGGCTACATCATTATCGATTTGTGTTTCATCGTCACTGCTGTCCTCATCACAATCTTGGTATGCAGAGGCTGACCCCTCACAACATGACCTCCCATGCCACTCTCCACATCAATACTTTGCCGCCTACTGCAAGAAGCAGGGGATAATGGCCCCATTTCTTCGCTGACAAGTAGCTGCTGACTGCCCTCCTCAAATTGTTCATCCTCACTATTAGTGGGGCTGAAACCCAGGCCACATAGTAGATCTCTGGCTGAGGAACCGGATGGGACAGTAGGCGGGTTGAGGACAGGTGAGGGCCGCGACCCTCTCCCGTGCCATGCCAACTAAGGGTTGTGACCCGACGTTCCCACCGACTCTTGGCTGGGGTTGTCAGATGTCATATGGGAGGGAAGTGGATGACCTAAGTCAACCAATTTAAGAACCATTGGTTTGCTGAACAACACACAGCCGCTAGATGACAGCGGCAGTTGTGGCCTCACGAGTGACCCTGCTGCAATGTCCCCTTGCTGTGCTGCGACCTGGGGCCTGCTCCAGGAATGTTTGCCCCCACTGCCACTCGCAGGTGAAGAGCCCGCCACCTCTCTGTCTGAATACTGTTTGTTTTTAAAATGTACAGACAACTGTTTGATGAAGATATCTGCATTGATGAATACACACTCTGTATTTGACTCCAAATGAAACCCCGTAACAAGCTTGGGTAACCCTTGGATATAAATTGCGCTCCACAAATGGCCAGGAAAAATTACTTGTATGTGCCGTTTAAAAACACTGTGTATTTTACTGAATATAAAAGCACAAACAGGCTTAACCTTCGGTTATGAATTATGCTACAGGTAAAATGTTTTTTTTTGCGGTGAAAAAGAAATTTTCTTTTAGTGACCACAACGGCAGAACAACGCTTAATTAACCCCTGGATATAAATTGCGCAAAAGAATTGAGCAACCAAAAATTACCAGCTTTGTAGTGTGTTAAAATGGCGTGTATTTTGCGTTACACAACAACAAAAAAACTTGTAATTAACCTTCGGTTATGAATCATGCTACAGGAAAAATGTCTTTTTTGGCGGTGAAAAAGAATGTTTCTTTTAGTGACCACAACAGCAGAACAACACCTAACTAACCTCTGGATGTAAATTGCGCAAAAGAAATGAGCAACCAAAAATTAAGTGGTATTTGAATTGTAAAAACGCTGTTTCTTTAAATGAATACAACAGGAACAGGCTTAGATAACCCTTGGATATTCAATGTGCTGTGAGCAGATATCATTAAAAAAGTATATGCAGCTGCATTGACGCACACTGGACTTCAGTTCCAATAACCCACAAAATCAGAATTAGAACGTAAGAGAAGCAGTCTCTGAGACAAGCTGTAACACCCCCCCAAAAATCACTGTTTAAAAAATTAGTTCTTTAGTAAGAGATAATAAGTAGCCGTGGCAGCACCTTCCCTACTCAGTACAGTGAGAGCGGTATGAGCTCCCAGCGTCGCGCCCGGACTTATATAGTGCGGTGACGTCACAGAATCCCGCCAGTCTCTGATTGGCTTCATCTCTGCACGTGTCATGCAGGCTATGCCCTTCTTCCTCCCAGAGTGCTTTGCCCCATGTAAAGCCATGTGCTCGCAGCCATTTTATCAATCAAAAGCACACTTCGTTCACACGAAGTACCCCAAACTTTGACTTCGTTCAGAACCGTTTCAGTTTTCCTGAAATTCTAAACGAATTCCACTTAGTTAGAATCAATTCGCCCATCTCTACTTATAAGAGTGCTGTAATAGCACAGGATACTGCAGTACATAAGTATTGCAGAATAGTGTACAAGTGTCCATGTCCCCTAGTGGTCTAAAACCCTAACATTGGAATAAAGATAATGTCATTTATATTGCAAAAAAAGATGGCACAATTGTATATTTTTTACTCATTTCACTGGGATAAGCACAGCTGGGATAAGCACAGCTGAAGGCACCATGTGTTAGTTCGGGGCCAGAGATTTAAATTTTTCCTGAGGGAGAGGGGAGCCCCATATGCCTATGGCCTAAAATGCTTTGTCCTGGCCCTACCTATCATTCAAAGCTCTATCAGAAGACCCCTGTGTATATAGTAGCTACCACATCAATTGCCTATTTTGTTCAGCAGGGAGGCTATCTACACTGCAACTAGACAGAATACTGTAGCTTTTCATTTCTTTTGACCATAGAGCATTTACAATATAATCAGATAAATATCCAGATCTTGATTACACTCTCTAGTCATTCCTCCACTGATGAATCACATCAGACTATGCCCTGAATGTGCATAGTCTGAGATATGGTGATTGAAATAATTCTAAAAAAAAAAAAAATATGTTACATTCATTGATTAGGGTTCAGAGTATGGCAGATGGAATTGTGCATCAGATGGGCTGGTCACCAAACCTAGTGACCCCACTGCATTTATCAGACTTAAAAGTGCAGTAGGTACAGAGAAATATTATGTTTCACTATTGGTCTTATAGTGATAGGGATTAAATCTTTATTATTCCAAAAAAACAATTTGTCCACAAGAATTGTAGTGCAAAGGTAAATGTATGTAGTTGATTTTTGCCTATATGCCATGCTGCTTTTAACCCCTATGATGTTGTTTATATTATAGTACTGGTACAAAGTAAGATATAAAAGCTAAAATATATGTACTAACTGTCAAACAAATGCCATGCTTAACACAGAGGGGCACATGTATTACCTGCATTCATTATACTGAGTGTTAAAGGGGTTGTCTCGCTACAAAGAATAGCTTTCAAATTGTAGGGAACACAAAATAAAGACATTTTCCAAATATATTGCATTGTTCCTCTGTTTTCCCTAAAGAGATACAAGTGAATTTATTACCTCTGTGGCTATTTCAGTTCCCTCAGTAACCGACCTGTAAACAAATCTCCTGGGGCTGTTTGTTCAATGAGATAACAGAGAGTGAGTCATCACACAGGTCTGCAGTGTCAGTCAGTGTCCTGTGCTGCCAGACAGTAAAAAGCTTGATTTATCTCAAGTAAACAGCTCTGTAATTAGGGCTTTTGTTTTGGGGATCAGATAAGAAGTCCTTCAAGTAGTTTGAGAAGCTAATCTAATCTAATTAGCATCTGAAAGCACAACATAGCTGTACAAGCATGGAGCTTATGCAAATTAGTATGAACCAGGAAGTGACAGAGAATTTCTTTCATGCATTCTTTGAAACCCTGTGGGGAGACAACTCCTTTAAGTACTGTATTTAATGATACCAGAAATGATAGATTTTACCTGTCAAAGCTCAAATGGTATTTTATACAAACAACTTTAAAACAGCACACAGTTTCCTCTGCCAAGTGTCTTGGCAAGTATTAAAAAAAAGTTAGTAAATATTGTGCATGTATTTAGAAAGCGTAAAATCAGCGAAGCCTCATGCACAGTACAGCTCTGTGGTGTATTATGGCTTCCACAGAGTTCCCTGACCCCTCTACTGTAAATCTACTTGTCTTTAATTTCATATGCTGGCTTACAGAAGTTTTGTATGTCAGACAAATTCAACAGAAAAAAGAATTGTGGCATAATCCATGAGATGTATAGGTATGGGTGTAGTATAGGTGTCAAAGAGGTAGCTGGTGTATTTGCACCCAGGTGCCAAAAGGGCCAAAGTTATCTCTATCACGTAAAGAGCTACCAAAATTATAATTGGCACATGGTAGATAGGGGTCTGGTGTTGTGCTTGGTTTGGATTTATCTGATTTCCAGCAAAGTTCTGGTTGGATTGAGAAGTGCAACACTAGTAGGGGGCCTTATACAGACATACTGGAGAACAACTGATACCCCCACAAACAGGGAGTTTCACTGCAAAAACTGGTACTTATGATAGATGAATAAAGAGGCAAAAGAAAAGAGGAGAAACACAGGAAGGTAGTGGAATATCTTTACATTTCAAAATAAATTCTGTTTATGGTGTTTTATAATCTCTTTAAACTCCCTATGTTCAAAGGTGTTTTCTCACCATGCTATTTCACAGTCATAGGCAGCTTCAGACTCACACTGCCTGTGTGGGTGGTTCTATAGCAGTGAGGTGCATATTTAGCTCCTCTATAGCTAGCTGAGCATTACAGAGACATAACAGCAGAATATTTAACCTTTAAAAAATAATCTTGTTATAGATAAAGTCTCTGCTCTCTCCACCCATGGAAACATCATTCCCTGCTTTCTGTCTAATCAGGAAGGGAGAGTAGGCTCCAGAAGCTAAACCACAGAAGCTTGTGTGCACTCAGAGCAGATAAAATCTCTTATTTCCTGTCCAAGGCAATATCAAAATGCCACTGTATTAAAAAGTTATCATTTACTGCTCCCTACATGTTGAAAGCTAATCTTTGTAATGAGAAAGCCCCTTTAAAAGGATTGTCCACCCCGCAAGCTTCTTTTTCTGCCCACTCTGGCCACACATTAGCTTAATTTTTGGTTGTGGACAATCGCTTTAAGGCAGTTACTATCTTGCTGCCAGATAGCAAAGTACTCCATCAGTGGTCTTGTGCAGTTTACTGTATGCTTCAGCAGGTCAAAGCTTCTTCAGGTTCATGAGGTGGTTTAAATGTTATGGCTGATGGGAAAATTTAAAATGTGATACTATAAACTGAAAGCTTGATTTTTTTATAAAGCTAAGAGAACTGCAATCAATCGTGGGTTGTTGAAGAACACGGGAGTGTTTTGAAGTTGGCAGCGTTACAGAGTTAAAATTGGTAACACTTAGCAAGAGCAGGAAAACCAACTGAGAGAAAAGGAAACAAATGAATAGATATCACACCTAGGAGATACACTCCTGATATGGCAAATCCAAGGAAGAAAACATATGAGAAACATACTACAACAACTCACACACAGGAGGGCTCTCTTACTGATTCTTCTTTATAAATTGTATCCAATGTTGTAAAACACCTTTATATGTATTGAAAATGTTAGATTTAAAATAAGATTCAGATATTAAGATCTTTTGTAAATTTGTAGACTCCACACACAGAGCATGGTTATGGAGTTTACAGTACACTCGTTCTAATGCCACAAATCCATTAAAGGGGATTTGCCAGGACCCAAGTTTCTTACCTTCTTTATCAGCACAGGGAGACTGTCAACAAATCACGCTGAGTCATGAAGGCTGCAGAGCTGAGAGGGAGGGGTGAGTAAGGAGTGAGGAATAAAGGAGCGTCTCAAAACTTAAGTGAAAAAATAAACTGTACAACAGTGGATTCTCAATACAGCAAGACACAGCCTCATAGACTGCACTTTCTACCCGGTGCCTTAAAAGCTCATTCATTTTGCCTGTCATCAGATAAGAAGTGTTTCACGCAAGCGCGGCCTGTCAGCTCCTGGGTCGTGTCTAGGGGAAGCTTTCAGGTAACTAAGGGGGATTTAGAAATGTTGAAGCTCCCAGAGTCTACACTTTTTGTAATCACATATATTTAGAAATGTGATTAAATGCCCATTTTGGAGGTTCCCACGTCAACATTACATGGTGGCAAAACCCCTTTATATTCTTTTCTGTAATCCACTGGGATAAACATATGATTGAAAGATACTAGATATATAAAATCTAGTTTTAATTACAGAATGGAAGTGAGAAAAGCCGTGTTCAACTCTGTATTCAATGCTTAGTTAGGATCATTGCAGATGCTTGTAGATTCGGATATATTTAACTGAAAAATTTGCATGATTTCTAGTCCTGGGAATACCATGGACACCTCAGTGATATTTAGCAAACCAGTTATAAGTTACATTCTGGAATCTGTTGTATGACAGATTCTGAACAGCTTTAGGCCTAGTTCATATCTACCTGGAAGTTCCGTTCAGGGCCCCTATTGTAGAGTCTGTCAAAAATGACATAAATAGTACAGCGCCAGACCCTATTGTAATCAACGGAGTCTGTTGGGCACCATTGGGGTTTGTTGTGAAATGGATCCAGTTCCACCCCTGTGTCAGAGAGTCTGAATAGAACCTGTGACACAGATGTTAATCTGTTATTTTTTTGTGATGAAACAGGAAAAACATATTTCAATGCAGATATAAAGATACCCATAGTCAACTATATTTGTGTATTAGATTAAGTGCAGCCTGATATTTAGTCTCCTACCTGAATATTTTATGCATTTTTCTAGCTTTATACATTGCTTCCGTTTATGTAGAATTTCTCAGTGTATGCATTTGGATTGGGCAGGCTCTTTCTGGAGTGATTGAGACTCTTTGGTGTCATTTACCTTTTGTAGCTCACAAATCCCAAATGCCTATCACTCTCAATCAGATGTCTTCCCACTTCTGCTTCCCATCTCACAGCCTTTAGTTTCTTAGATACAGAAAAGTAATATGTCACTGTAAGGGACCAGTCAGGGACACACGAGAAGACACAGACAGAGTGAGGCCCTGACGCTGGTCCCAACCCCTGTCCCTGCCTTTTGGTGGTACCCGACTCCTTAAAAGGTCGGCCCCAACCAGAAGACTGAAAGCTACACTGAATACGTGGGAACACAGGACACAGACAAAAAAATACAAAACACAATAAGCGAACGTCAGACAAGCAAGATTGGCAGCAAGCGGGCAGCGCAGTACAAAATCGGGAGACAGAGAGAGAAACGTAAGATGAGCCAAGTCGGTAACTGTCGGGCAATGCAGTACACGGGCGTTGGCCAGTAATCAATTAACACACAGGGAAGGAAAGACTCAGTTCACAATGGTAACTAAGCATACAAAGTATTATGTTAAAAACCATGGTTTTTGTCGCCACAGTCGTGGCCGGCAAACAGAACTCGAAGCTGGGGGTCTGTCGGGCATGATCATGACAGTACCCCCCCCTTTAGGAGGGGCCACCGGACCCTCCACAGACCCTCCAGGTTTACCAGGGTGGGCTTGGTGAAGTTTTCCCTTTACCAGCTTGGGGGTATATTTTACTGATGGGACTCGAAGACGGAGCCTTTTTGGTCTGTCAATGTTTTTTATTGATTTGTTTTAGTTGGGCCTTTTTTAGAGTCTTATGACTCCTAGCCCAGACTGTGCACAGTCGTTTAACGGCGGATTCAATTTTAGTTTCACAACCTGTAACGGCGGAATACGTGAGGTGGAAACCATCGTCACAGCAAAAGTGGAGCTGCTCGGAAGGAGCAGAACTTGGTGTGTCTGTAGTCGAGGACACAAGATCTGAATTCACGGTGGCGACAACTACTCCCGGAGAAAGAATATTTTCAGGTTCCTCAATATCTCGGTACATAGATTCTCGTTCCGGGGCAGAATAGTTGAGCTCTGCCCCCGGAGAGAGGTCTATAGTGCAAACATCAGGCTGGTGCAGAGACAGTTTATCCACCACGTCTCCATCAAAGCCGCCATTAAAAACGGAATTACATTCAGAAATATCATGAGTATCAATTACAGCACACACCAAGGAGTGCGCTGCCTTCGAATGAGAACCACACGAGTCCCCCCATTTGATCAACTCGGTGGTCCTCCAGTCGAACACAGGATTATGGAGGCGGAGCCAGGGTAACCCAAGAATAATATCCGCAGTGAGTTTCTCCATGACAAAAAAGGAAAGCTTTTCGGTATGCGAACTCCCAACATCTAAAGTGATCTCTGCAGTACGATATTTTATTCTTCCTCCGGTTAGGGAGGTAGAGTCGACACTTGAAACTGAAAAGGGAGAACACAATGAAACTAGTTCCAACCCCAAGGCTTAAGCAACAGCCATGCTGATAAAACTAGCTGCAGCACCTGAGTCAATCATGGCTCGACAAGCAAACCTCTTGGAACTAGAAAACAAGGTTACGGGCAAAACAAACTTGTTATTAAAGTTAGAAGGTACCTGTACATCAAAGTTACCTTTCTGGAAATTGCTCAGGCCTTTAGTGTTTCCTCGGGGTGACTTGGGCCTAGTCGGGCAGTTTCTCAGAAAATGGTCCGGTTTCCCACGATAAAGGCACAAGGCGTTCTCCAACCGGTGTCTCCTCCTGGTGGCAGCAGATATACAACCCAACACCATGGGTTCTTCTTCAGAAGACTGAGAGGGAGGTGGAAAAGAAGAACTCTCCAAAAAGTTAGAAGGAGGTTTCACAGGAAAGCCTGACTTGTGCTGAAGAGCCAAACCCCCTTGCTTTTACCTGCGTCTCTCCCTTAGTCTTCTGTCAATAGTTACGGCTAAAGTCATGAAGTCATTTAGGGTCTCAGGGGTTGGGTGGCTGACCATAGCATCTTTTACAGCATCAGACAGCCCTTGCCTGAAGAGGGTTTTTAGAGGTTGGTCAGACCACCCGGTCAACATACACCATTGGCGGAACTCTGAACAGTAGTCTTTGGCCAAGCGACGGCCTTGCTGAATAGATAACAGCTGAGATTCTGCCCATGTCGCACGGTTGGGATTATCATAAACATGGCCTAGAGCTAAAAAAAATATGTCCACTGATCTCCACTCAGGGGCTTCAGGGGGTATCGCTAATGCCCAATCCTGAGGTGGGCCCTGAAGGAGAGACACAACAATTGCTACTCTTTCAGCCTCAGTGGAAAAATAGTTGAAGCGAAAAAATAGATGACAGGATTCCCGGAATGTTCGGAATCTGTCAGGATTACCATCAAAGCAATCCGGTAGCAGCATCTTAGATTTCTGATGGGTGCTAGGATCTACAAAAGCAGGGGCAGGTGGGGACACAGATGGGATGGCAGGTCCGGGTACCGGGGTCGTTATGCCGTCCAGACCAGGGGCGTTGATAGGGTCCTAAAACATCCGGGGCTCGGGCCCTTTGTGTTTTTCTGGGTAGGGCTGGGTTCACACGACATTTTTCACGCCTCATTGTGAACTGCGGATGTTTTTTTACAGAGAAAAACCTTGTGTTCCTGTCACTAATTTTCTGCACATTCCACACAGATCCCGTCCATCTCCTCAGCAGTCACTGTACAGTAAAATTCACCAATGACAAATTTACTTTTTCAGAACTTCTCACCTTCATATGACAATACCCCTAAACAGTCACCAAAACATACACCGATACATGGAGCAAATCTACCAGACAAGTGATTGTTACTAAAACCCTCCTACAAAACCAAGACCCCAAACTATTACTACTTAAGGCTCAAATAATCCTGCCAGACCCTGACCAAACGCGACCCCCACATGTGACCATCAGCTGTACACAGGCTCTGATTACATATACCACCGCCATACAGTGACCAGATAGTGGTAGATACTAGTTGTATGTAGACTCTGCAGAAATATAAGTGATTACACTGCAGTTACATTTAGTAACTCACCGGAGACGTCTTTTCTGATCAGCGTCGTTCACTTTCCCTTTTCTTCTCCATCCGGTTCTCACCTTCATGCTGATTGCTCCCGGCCAATACTTGTCCCTGAGGATTTGGACACAAATATCTTAGAATCCTCACATTTCCAGCAACTCCTTAATTATAGGTATAGCAGTCCCCTCAGTTAGGTATATAGGGGCACTGAAGCAGTATATGGGGCCACAGGCAGGTATATGGGGCCACAGGCAGTATATAGGGGGGCACAGGCAGTATATAGGGGCACAGGCAGGTATATAGGGGCACTGAGGCAGTATATGGGGGCACTGAGGCAGTATATGGGGGCACTGAGGCAGTATATAGGGGCCACAGGCAGGTATATGGGGCCAAAGGAAGTATATAGGGGCACTGAGGCAGTATATGGGGCCACAGGCAGTATATGGGGGCACTGAGGCAGTATATAGGGGCCACAAGAAGGTATATAGGGGCACTGAGGCAGTATATGGGGGCACTGAGGCAGTATATGGGGGCCACAGGCAGGTATATAGGGGCACAGGCAGGCGTATGGGGGCCACAGGCAGGCGTATGGGGGCCACAGGCAGGCATATGGGGGCCACAGGCAGGGATATGGGGGCCACAGGCAGTCATTATAGGGGGCACAGGCAGGCATTAGAGGGGCACGGGCAGGGATATGGGGGCCACAGGCAGAAAATGGGGGCCACAGGCAGAATATGGGGGCCACAGTCAGGCATTATAGGGGCACAGGCAGCATATGGGGGCCACAAGCAGGGATATGGGGGCCAAAGGCAGGGATTATAGGGGCCACAGGCAGGCATTATAGGGGCACAGGCAGGGGTATGGGGGCCACAGGCAGGGGTATGGGGGCCACAGGCAGTGGTATGGGGGCCACAGGCAGTGGTATGGGGGCCACAGGCAGGGGTAGAGGGCCACAGGCAGGCATTATAGGGGCACTGAGGCAGGTAAACGCTTTAAAAACAACAACAGTAATACTCACCTTAACTCCCCCGGCGAGCGCGCTCCGTCCTCTTCAGCCCGCGCTCCTCCGGCAGCTCCTCGGGCGCACGGCCTATGACGGCTGTGCGCCCGAGGACAGGCAGCGGCGTGATGACATCACGTCATCGCGACGCTGCCGGCTGAGGCGCACGGGACCGCAGCGGGTCCTCAGAGCTGTGAGGACCCGGCGGCCCCGCTGTGTCGGACCCAGAGCCGGTCCGACACTGTCTGCGGGGCAGGGAGCGCTCGCTCTCTGCTCCGCAGAAGCCCGCGGCTGTGTGTGCGTCCAGCGGACGCACATGCAGCTAAAGGGCCAGTCGGTGCTCCAGGCCCAGGGCAGAGGCCTGGAGCCCGGGAGACTCGGGGCACAGGGTGTTTTATTCGGGGCCCGAGCCCCGAATAAAACAGCCTAGCGACACCCCTGGTCCAGACGCTGCAAAATTAGATTCATAAGCCCCGCCATGCCCTGAAATTGGGTCGTCAACTCGTCCAGACGGTCAGTGACCGACAAGTCGGTGCTCATGTTGAACCGCCGGGGGAGTTGACGGGAATATGGGCCTGTTATAATGTAAGGGACCAGTCAGGGACACACGAGAAGACACAGAGAGTGAGGCCCTGACGCTGGTCCCAATCCCTGTCCCTGCCTTTTGGGGGTACCTGACTCCTTAAAAGGTCGGCTCCAACCAGAAGACTGAAAACTACACTGAATACGTGGGAACACAGGACACAGACAAACAAATACAAAACACAATAAGGGAACGTCAGACAAGCAAGGTTGGCAGCAAGCGGGCAGCGCAGTACAAAATCGGGAGACAGAGAGAAAAACGTAAGACGAGCCAAGTCGGTAACTGTCGGGCAATGCAGTACAAAATCAGGAAGAGAAGAATAGTCAGAAGCCAAGCAGAGTCAGGTAACCAGAAAATCCAACAATAGACAGGCAAGCAAAAGGTATAGGAAAGACCCAATATAACAGGCACAGGGGACAGGTAAGGGAATCCTTAAATAGGGAACTGGTGAACACAGAGCAGAGGTGATAGGTGGAAAGAACACAAAGCCGGATAGGGAAACAAAGCTGTCAATCAAAGAGGAACACAGTTTAACTAAAAGGGTGCTGGAGGATTCCTGGCCACGGGCGTTGGCCAGTAATCAATTAACACACAGGGAAGGAAAGACTCAGTTCACACTGGTAACTAAGCATACAAAGTATTATGTTAAAAACCACGGTTTTTGTCACCACAGCAGTGGCCGGCGACCAGAACTCGAAGCTGGGGGTCTGTCAGGCATGATCATGACAGTCACTCCAACTGGTGCTCCCTCCTCACTGCAATGCTCCAGAGCCTAAGGGTATGGTCACACGATGTACTGCTGCGTGTACAGTATGCGCCGCAGTACATCGTGTGTTTTGGGAGCTCGCGGTAATACGCGGATACTCCCGCAGCACGGGGGGGGGGGGGGGTGCAGCCCGCCAGCCCCATTGACATTTATTGCTCGCGGCGCGTGTTCGCCGCAAATAATTGTCATGTCACTTATCTCCCCACGCGTAGAATATGAGAACTATGGATTATCGTAATTTTGGCGCGCATCTCACCCGTATTAGAGAGCAAACACGCCGTGTGAACATACCGTTAGAGGAGGAAGCAGTAAGACAATGTAGTTCTCTAGAATAGACCTCCTTAAGATCAGATCATGCCTCTTGTAAGGCTGGCTTGCTGGCTACTATTAAAAATACCCAGGCCTCTGTCATGCATATGCTACAGCACTGGCATGACCCATATACAGTTATGTGCAAAATAATATCAGTGTGTTTCAAACAAATGAGAAAAAGCTCAATCACATTTATTTCCGTATACACAAAAGCACTGGGAGTTCTGCATATTCAAATTCAAATGAAAACTTGATTGAAATATCAAAATATAAACTGAAAATAAAGAAAATGAAATCACAGACTGGTCAAAGAAATAGTAGTATGTCCATTTTCATTATTCATCTGGAATCTTTACAGTATAAAATGAAATTTGTTCCCAGATTTAGCTTTTCTGTAAACACTGAGCAGTTTTATCTGCGTTGCAATTATGTGTCTTTATTACAAGCAAGCTTTATTCACTTATCTAAACCATTTCAAATAGCATGTTTGTAATCAAAAGACTTCAAACACAGTAATTGATTACTTACTTGAAACACCTTTCCACCCTTACAAATTTAGACAACTGAAAGAATCTTCCTGGTAATAAAGTCAGTATAATTGGAGCACAGTTAAAACTGCACCTAAGCTACACTGTGTGAAAGCACCCTAAATACGGTACATACTTTACACCTGTCTCTTCACAGAATGAATGACCTTACAAATTGAAGTCACTAACTGATTGCTATTTATTTGAACACCCCCGCCCCCTTTCATTAAATGAGTCAGTTACACCAAATTAGCAGTTTGCATGTCTTGACTGTTGATTTCCTATTAGCCGGCTACAGCTACTTATACATTTTTGACCATGTTGTATTTTGTTTTCAGACAAAAACAGTATTTAAGCACATTACTGATATTAGAGTGCTATTATTTTGCACATAACTGTAGATCCTGGATCCTGTCTCCCCCTCCCTTTCTTGCAATGTTACAGCAGTTCGGCTTCTGTATGTACACTCACCGGCCACTTTATTAGGTACACCATGCTAGTAACGGGTTGGACCCCCTTTTGCCTTCAGAACTGCCTCAATTCTTCGTGGCATAGATTCCACAAGGTGTTGCAACGATGCTCAATTGGTACCAAGGGGCCCAAAGAGTGCCAAGAAAATATTCCCCACACCATGACACCACCACCACCAGCCTGAACCGTTGATACAAGGCAGGATGGATCAATGCTTTCATGTTGTTGACGCCAAATTCTGACCCTACCATCCGAATGTCGCAGCAGAAATCGAGACTCATCAGACCAGGCAACGTTTTTCCAATCTTCTACTGTCCAATTTCGATGAGCTTGGGCAAATTGGAGCCTCAGTTTCCTGTTCTTAGCTGAAAGGAGTGGCACCCGGTGTGGTCTTCTGCTGCTGTAGCCCATCTGCCTCACAGTTCGCTGTACTGTGCGTTCAGAGATGCTCTTCTGCCTACCTTGGTTGTAACGGGTGGCTATTTGAGTCACTGTTGCCTTTCTATCAGCTCGAACCAGTCTGCCCATTCTCCTTTGACCTCTGGCATCAACAAGGCATTTCCGCCCACAGGACTGCCGCTCACTGGATGTTTTTTCTTTTTCGGACCATTCTCTGTAAACCCTAGAGATGGTTGTGCGTGAAAATCCCAGGAGATCAGCAGTTACAGAAATACTCAGACCAGCCCTTCTGGCACCAACAACCATGCCACGTTCAAAGGCACTCAAATCACCTTACTTCCCCATACTGATGCTCGGTTTGAACTGCAGGAGATTGTCTTGACCATGTCTACATGCCTAAATGCACTGAGTTGCCGCCATGTGATTGGCTGATTAGAAATTAAGTGTCAACGAGCAGTTGGACAGGTGTACCTAATAAAGTGGCCGGTGAGTGTATGTCTATGTAAATCTGTGTCCACAGGAGCAGCAAGTGTCAAATGATTGTTCAGTGCAATGGTGTTTGCATAGCGTATTAAAGGTTATAGCCGTTGTATTACGCAATTGTTGTAGGCTTGCTTGCTACATAGGTATGTGGTCACAGTGAGTATATACATGCTAGTGTATACAGTATATTTCTTTGTAAAGTGTATATGGTTCTATGGGACAAACATAGTCCAAACTGATCATGTTTGCCCTAATTAATGAAAGTACAAGGTTTCTACATTACACACAAAAACACCTAAATCTTCCGAAACCTTCTATCACATAATTTCCATTTCTTATAAAACCTCATTCTTTATTCTTGTCTGCTCTTCACACATCTGTCTTAAAGATTTCTCCTGTGCACACTTTATACACTGAAGCTTACTACCCTAACACTTCAAACTCTCTTCTATTAATTAAACCTCAAAAGCAAACTGAAAACCCATCTCTCCGGAATAGCCTGCAACCTACAATAACTCTGCTGCTCCGAGGCTATGCTAAGCACTTCCTCCTCCTCTTACTTCTTGCCTCCTACCACCTTCCCTTGTAGATTTGTGATAAAAATGGTATGGAACTCAGCTGGTCTAAACAGGAAAAAGCTATAGTATGAGGAGTTAATTACAAAATAACTTGAACTAAGGCTGTGTTCTCATGGCAGAGGAAAAATACCAGTTGGTTTACCCGATCGGTATTTGTCCTGTTTTGCGGTCTTCCCCACGGCCGCAGGAAGGGAGGGGGGGCAGTTTTTGTGCGGATAAAAGCCTTCCCCCTTTACATTAACAAGCACAGATTCCGCAGATTCCGTCCGAATATCGGACAGAAGATTGTGCTTATAGAATGTTTTGCTGGCGGACCGCAGGCGGAAAAAACGCCGGACAGAAAACCCGTGCTGTGGGGACTGCTGCATGGTTTTTCCATAGAGCACTATTGTGCTCATTTTCAGCCGTTTTTTTCAGGCGGTCTGCAAAACAGCAAACCGCCTGAAAAAACGGCCGAAAACCTGTGCAGTGGGGACATGCCCTAACTGTACTGTTCATTCATATCAGATTGTAACTATACACAAACAACAATTCAAATGTAACAATGCTATTACCACCCACTGGACTGAACAGTCCCCTTTGTTTGCGTATGTATAGAAACTTATTATTTGCTTTTAATAAATGGAATCTACTTCAGAGACATGTCAGCCTGATTCTCTGTGTTATTGCCCCCGAGCTCCGACAATTCTCATTACATCTGATTTAGAACCACACTGGGACGAAGAGAGTGGTTAATTGCGATCACATTAATGGCACTCGAACAGGGACCAGACAAAAGCAACAGACCACTACCCAAATCATGGAGGAGACCAGACTGAAATGGACAGACAAACAGCTGTTGCATTGGTAAAAAGCCTTAATTCTTATACTTTAATTCTGTCCCTTCTGTGTTTGTGTCCTCCTCTCTTCAGGTGACTTGTATATATGTACAATATATGCATGTGCATGTATATTTGTCCCTCCTGTCCTGTTGTGACAAAGAACCCTAGGCCCATCCCAGTGTTGGTGTTGTGTAAAAATACAGTGACCATTTGGCTTTGCTGGGGTCACTAAGAACTAAGGGCGACATGTATGATCGGGATTTGTACCCAATTTGTGGCGTATCCTGCGCCTCACCGGCCCGAATCCCCTGTCGGACGCAGGGATGTGATGTTAGGCGCAGCCTTCGCCACTTTCAGATGCGCCTCACATGAAGGGGCGTGCAATGGGCGCGGTGTGGGCGTTCTGGGGCAAAGTGTGGCTCATTGCTGTTCTGACAGGCAGACCTAGTTGATTCTGGTCGAAATGAGCCGGCGGAGGCGAAGTGAAGCGAGAACGTAACATGAGAAGAAACATGTAGAAGATCGCAAAAGAAACCTCGGCGCTCAGCTCCGTGCGGCATGGAGTATGATTCCAAAGAAATCGCTTTTATTAGGTGTAAAACATTATCAGAAAAAGAGCTCAAACCTTCAAAAAAATAAAAAAATTAAAAAAATCACTTTACAAAAATCTAGAATGGCGCTATATCAGGAATTAGAATCTTGGAAATTGTCGGGAAATACAGTAATTCAAATTCTGAAAGCGCTTCTCATTGGTCGGCAGAAACCAGCAAATCAGAATAGGAGCGACAGTGACCCATTATAACCTATGGAGAAATATTGACCAATCAAATTCAAAGGCGGGACAGTTCAAAATACAGTAAAAATGCAGAAAAGAGCTGATTGGTTGAGCTAGCGGGGGCTTGGCTATCCCGGCCAATCAGAATAGGAGCGACAGGGACCCATTATAACCTATGGAGAAATATTGACCAATCAAATTCAAAGGCGGGACAGTTCAAAATACAGTAAAAATGCAGAAAAGAGCTGATTGGTTGAGCTAGTGGGGGCTTGGCTATCCCAGCCAATTAGAGTGCAAGCTACTTGTCCTATTGTAGTCTATGGATAGATCGGGGCAATGAAATCTCGGCGCTCAGCGCCGTGCGGCATGGAGTATGATTTAAAAAATCATTTTTATTAGGTGTAAAATATTATCTGAAAAAGAGCTTAAACCTTCTAAAAACATACATCAATCAAATCCCTAACAACGCGTTTGTCGCCGTCACCGGCGCTACATCAGGAATTGGTATATGCCAGGCGGCAGATATGAATCCACCAATCATATGTAGTGCGTCTATTTTGAGTGGAGAAAGAAGGGCGCGATAGAAGGGCGCACTAAAGGTTATTACTGTCTATGGGAAATATTCTAGTACTGTGATTGGTTGGGAGGAAGAGGGGCTCGTCCTGCTTAGCCAATCAGTGGGTGAGCTACCGTCTCATAGAGTTCTATGGGGAAAAGAAATGCAGAGCGAGCTCTGTTTGTGATTGGCTAAGTTAAAAGAGGCGCATTTATTTGGACCAATGGGAGAGCGAGCGACGCTCTTATGGGTTTTCTAATGCAATCTATAATAAAACTGTACATAGCCAAAATCAAATGATAATACTCCCGAAGTTGTAACGATCTCTATATAAAATGAACAATAATATGGGTGTAACGGAAAAAGTTATTAATTCAATAAATTCATTTTTATTTCTCTATTTTCGTTAGCCACTGATCAATAGTATGGGTGTAACAAAAATAAAGAAATAAAAATGAATTTATTGAATTAATATTTTTACCCCCATATTGTTGTTCATTTTATATAGAGATCGGCACAACTCCGTGAGTCTTATCATTTGATTTTGGCTATGTACAGTTTTATTATAGATTGCATTAGAAAACCCATAAGAGCATCGCTCGCTCTCCCATTGGTCCAAATAACTGTGCCTCTTTTAACTTAGTGGTTGAAAGACTCCTTTTTCCGGCACTTTTTAATCTGTGGGGGAGACAGGTTTAATGGTCATACTGCGGTCCAGGACAGGTATAGTCAATGTCCAGTTCAACTAAAATGGTAGTTCAAAGACTCCTTTTTCAAGCAGTTTTTAATCTGTGGGTCAGACAGGTTTGGGAGTCATGCTGCGGTCCAGGAAAGGCATAGTCAATGTCCTGTTCAACTAAAATGGTATTTGAAAGACTCCTTTTTCCGTCACTTTTTAATCTGTGGGTCAGACAGGTTTAAGGGTCATGCTGCGTTCCAGGACAGGCATAGTAAATGTCCAGTTCAAGTAAAATGATGGTTCAAAAAATACTGCCTTCTGGCACTTTTTAATTTGTGGGTTATGCAGGTATAAGGGTCATGCTGTGGTACAGGACAGAGATAGTGAATGGTCTGTGACTTTTATAACCTAATTGTGTTGCCTAAGATGTCAGGCCATGTGTCACTTCGTACTGCGTAATGGCATTGCGCTGCTGACACAATCGCTGGAGCATGTGGAGGGTGGAATTCCAGCATGTTGTCACGTCAACAATGAGACGGTTGACGGGGAGGACGAGCTGACGTTGCAACGTAGCCAGGCGGGACGAAGCAGGGTGCGAACGGCGGAAGTGCGAACTCAGACCTCGAGCCCCTCAGCAGGCAGTCCAGACCCGGGTAGCGGTTTACAAATTTCTGGACGACAAGGTTCATGACATGTGCCAGGCAAGGGATGTGCTCCAGCCTACCGATCTTAAGGGCGGCCAGCAGATTTCGACCGTTATCGCACACCACCTTGCCTGGCACAAGGATCTTGTCACCCAGCCAGCGCTCGGTCTCGTTGCGGAGAGCCGTCCACAGCTCCTGACCTGTGTGTGGACGGTCTCCAAGACAGATTAATTTCAACACGGCCTGGTTTCTCTGGGCACGTGATGCCACCAGAGGACCTGGGGGGAAAGAACCCTGCACCATCCCTGCGGTTTTGAAGAGCGTGCGCCAAGCCTGAGAGCCACCGTCACCACCAGAGACATCCACCCAGCTCACCCAGTGAGCTGTCACAGAGATATAGCGGCCTTGGCCATGCTTACTAGTCCATGTGTCGGTGGTCAGATGGACTTTTCCAGACACAGGTGCAGACAACGCACTTGAAATTTAGATGACACGTGGCTGGCCAGGGCAGGGACGGCTTTTCTGGCAAAGAAATGCCTGCTCGGCATCTGGTATTGGGGGAAGGCGAGGGCCATGACGTGGCGGAACCCATCTGTGTCCACCAGACGGAAAGGCAACATTTCCAAGGCCAAAAGCCTGGCAATGCCGACATTCAGGCTTTTGGCTTTGGGATGGTTTGGGTTAAAGTGTTTCTTCTGCTCCCAAACCTGGAAGACAGAAGGCTGGCTGCTAGACTGGCCACTGTACGGCGTGCAGGTCGTCAAACTGGTGGAAGGAGAATGGGTAGGATGGGTCTCTGGTGGTGCTGGTGGTAGTCGGGTGATGTTGGAGGGTTAAGCGGAGGGTGATCGCTGATCATTTCTATGAGAGACTTGGTAAGCTTAGGAACGCTTGGTGGTGGCGAAGGAGGAGGAGGAGGCGGAGACAGAGGGTGTTACAGTGGTTGGAAGCTCGTAATCGGTGTGGCCTTTTTTGGCCAAGTGTTGCCTCCATTTCAACTCATGCATTCGCTGTATATGACTGATGCGTTTACTGCAAAGGCGGCATATGACATCGCTGGGTGAATCAGAGGCTTGCTCGAAAAAGGCCCAGGCTTGAGGTCCTGGACCTTTTCGACAGCGATAAGCGAGGAGCGGTGTTTCCGCTGATCGTGGCTGGCGGAATCATCTCAACGGACTTGTGCGACCGCCCTCTCCCTTTTTTGAGGTGGGACCCGTACTGACACTACCCCATCGTCTTCCTCCTCGCCCAGTGATGAAGCACTTGCAAGCAAATTCTGCTGAAAAGACCACGTTGGATCCACAATGTCGTCGTCATCATCATCACACAGGTGACTTGGTCGTCCTGACATTCTGCAGCCAGGAGCTGCGGGCTACAAGCAAGAGGCACTGCAAGGCGTTGCCGACCGCCCGGGATTATTGCCGATTGCCCGGCTTCCTTCTCCACCTCTCATGGCATCAGTAACTGGGCGTCAGAGCAGACAAAATCATCCTCTTTGGCCTCTTGATCTTTTAACATGCCTTCTGACCCCAATCGCATTTTGTCATCAAAGAGGTTTTCAGAAAATGGATTATCCACAGTGGTGGGTACACGAGTTGACATTTGGGCTGCCTTCGCTTCATGTTGGACTGATGCTGATGATGCTGATGACGACATTTGTGGCCGTGACTGGGAGGACGAGGAGGTAAGACTGCTGGATGCAGGTTGCATTAACCACTGAAGAACAGATTGGCGACGCTGTTCATTACTGAGATTCAACCGACGATCCGCCGGCATGCGTCTTGTCGCCAGCACTGGAAGGTGCACCTTCTCTCGTACCTCTACCTCCTACACCCCTCTTTGCTCGCTTATCACCTGCATTTCACTCCATGTTCAGAAAGATAAAAACTTAAGAATGTATGGAAGAGTATTTGAAAGTCTCTTATTAAAAGACGGCAAATCACAGCTATTCTTAAATCCCTCTAATTTCCTACAGCCAACTAGGATTAGAAACTGAATTGTTTCTAGCGAATACCTGTGAAATGTGGTCTGGTGGAAGAACCGTAAGACAAAATCAACAGTGTTCTTCCTTCAGTCCCAGGGATTTACAACTGCCCAGTAGGACTAGGAATTGATAGTTTTCAACAAAATATCATACAAGTGCGCCAAACTGAGATTCAACGAGCGCAATAAAACTATTCAGAAGTTACACGGATCAGAAATTGCATTTTTTGCAGCAATGACAAAAGAGAACAGTGGCTATTTGAAAAAAACTAGGGCCGCACCACGTGCAATACAGCTATTTAAAAATTACACGGATAACAAATGGTGGTTTTTGCACCTATAAATACACCTGCGATGACTACAAAATTTCTGCATTCAAATTTAAGTACAAGGTGGCTCTATGCACTATACTTGGACGCAGCAAAGTAAAAAAAACACCTATTTGAAATGTATACGGATCACAAAAGGTGGCTTTTGCACCTATGAAATCCAACTGCAATTACTAGCAAATTTCTGTATGGTAATATCCGTACAAGATGGGTCTTTTAACAAAAATGGCCTGCGCCAAAGTGAAAAACACGTAATTAAATTGTGTACGGATAATAAAAAGTGGTTTTTGCACCTATAAATACACCTGCAGTGACTAGAAAAGTTCTGTATCCTATTGTAAGTAAAAAATGGATCTTTGAACAAAGCTGGGCTGCGCCAAAGTGAAAAACACGTAATTAAATTGTGTACGGATAATAAAACGCTGTTTTTGCACCTATAAATACACCTGCGGTGACTACAAAATTTCTGTATTCAAATTTAAGTACAAGGTGGCTCTATGAATAAAACTTGGCCGCACCAAAGTAAAAAAAAAACACCTATTTGAAATGTATACGGATAATAAAAGGTGGTTTTTGCACCTATGAAATACACCTGCAATTACTAGCAAATTTGTGTATGGTGATATCCGTACAAGATGGGTCTTTTAAAAAAAATGGCCTGCACCAAAGTGAACAAAACCTAATTAAATTGTGTACGGATAATAAAACGTCTTTTTTTGCACTTATAAATACAGCTGCGGTGACTAGAAAAGTTCTGTATCCTATTGTAAGTAAAAAATGGGTCTTTGAACAAAGCTGGGCTGCGCCAAAGTGAAAAACACGTAATTAAATTGTGTACGGATAATAAAACGTGGTTTTTGCACCTATAAATACACCTGCGGTGACTAGAAAAGTTCTGTATCCTATGTGAGGTACAAAGTGGGTCTTTGAACAAAGCTTGGGCTGCGCCCAAAGTGAAAAACACGGAATTAAATTATGTACTGTTAATAATAGGTGGTTTTTGCATCTATGAAATACACCTGCAATTACTAGCAAATTTGTGTATGGTTATATCCGTACAATATGGGTCTTTTAAAAAAAATGTGCTGCCCCAAAGTGAACAAAACCTAATTAAATTGTGTACGGATAATAAAACTTATTTTTTGCACCTATAAATACACCTGCAATGACTAGAAAAGTTCTGTATCTTATTGTAAGTAAAAAATGGGTCTTTGAACAAAGCTGGGCTGCGTCAAAGTGAAAAACATGTAATGAAATTGTGTACGGATAATAAAACGTGGTTTTTGCACCTATAAATACACCTGCGGTGACTAGAAAAGTTCTGTTTCCTATCGAAAGAACAAAGTGGGTCTTTGAACAAAACTGAGCTGCGCCAAAGCGAAAAAAAAACCTAATTAATTCGTGTACAGATAATAAAAGGTGAGTTTTGCACCTATCATATACACCTGCAGTTACTAGAAAAGATCTGTATCCTAATATAAGTACAGGCTGCACAAAATACAAGCTAATATTTCACCACAAACTGGCCAAAAATTGTTAATAAAAACCCATTTCAATGCAGGGTCAAAGCAGAGTCTGGGTTGCACAATTATCCACTCTCCTTTCAAAAGCCTGCCTGCCTGCCAGTCTGTGTTCGCCCGCACCCACCCTTGCCTCTCCACCCGCGGCTGTACAGCGCTAGATGCTCCTTTAAAATTCTCAGCCTACGTAACTAAAAACTGAAGATCTCTAAGCTACTTAAGTTCTAATGTTCACAGCTAAAAGCATAGTTGTTACAGATGCCACTGTAAGGCATCCACATAACAGATGCTATATTACCATCCATTTCATGGATACATCATAAAAAGCTAACAATGAGTCCATGTAATAAACACTTGGGATAGATGACATACAATAGTATCTCTGTAACCCTGTTGGCTTTTATTTTATCCTTTTATTAGGGTCTTGTTGGATAAAATAGTGTGGTCTACTATGCTTTTCCATATATACTTTTTGGTGATACTCTGATCTATAAACTTTAGGGTGTATGCTGGGAGCATTTCAGAAATGCATGATAAATAGTAGGGGAAAATCATGATGTGAATGGGGCCTTAGAAATAAATGAAGACTTGTTGCAATGACCAGGGTGTATTGGAGTCACTATTAGAGATGGGCGAATTTCTCAAAAATTCGGTTCACCGACTACGCCGAATTTTCCAAGAAAATTAGTTTCGGTCCGAATTACTTCGGGACAAATCGCGTTAAAAAACAGCTATTTCCAGGCTGCACAGAGCCTGTAGGGTGCTGTACTGTAGAACGTTGTGCCATGCTTAAATATGCAGAGGGAGCTTGGTTTGGTCTTCATACAATGTTGTGTTTTAGTATGGCAGGCATATGACTGCCGCCGCTCTTAGAATCGCTTCACTATAAAATTCCCTGGGCACTTAAAGGAGTTTTGCCACAATGTAATGTTGACGTTGGATCCTCCAAAATGGGTATTTAATCGCTTTTCTAAATATATATGATTACAAAAATTGCAGTCTGAGAGAGCTACAGGCTGCCTTACCTGCCCTTAGTTACTTAAAAGCTTCTATTATATACGACCCGACAAGAGCTGCTGGCCGGGCTTGCGCAGATCACACTTCTTATCTGATGAGAGGGAGCTGAAGAAGCTTTCAAGGCACCGGGTAGAAATATGTTGTCTTTTGTATACAGAATCCAATAGTTGTAGTGTGATTATCTGAGTAGATCCCTGCTTTATCTGATGACAGAGAACATGAAGAAGCTTTCAAGCTGCTGTGGAGAAAAGGTGTTGTCTTTTGTATACAGAATCCACTAGTTGTAGTGGGATTATCTGAGTAGATCCCTGCTTTATCTGATGACAGAGAACATGAAGAAGCTTTCAAGCTGCTGTGGAGAAAAGGTGTTATCTTTTGTATACAGAATCCACAAGTTGTAGTCTGATTATTTGAGTGAACATTTCACACGATCCCTTTTGGATTGGTTTGTGCTCTGGCTGTGTCTCTCTCTCTCTCTCTATCTCTGAGCTCAGTCTGGCTTGTTTACATTTGATTCTTAGCAGATAAGGCATGTCCTGGCAAAACCCCTTTAAGAGGGCAAAACTGACCAAAAAAACTGAAGCGGGAATGTAGCCTGATAAAGTCATGGCAGCGTGAGCTGGAAAGAAACAAGCTGAGGGCTCAGGTGGCAACATCAGTAGGCCACAGAGTGGCACAGTGACAGAGTGTGGAGGTGACGGCAGCAGCCACAGCAGCATGAGGTGAGAGAGTGGCACAATGACATTCTGGAGGTGGCAAAAACAGGAGTAGGCCACAGAGTGGCACAATGACACAGTGTGTAGGTCACGGCAGGAGCAACAGCAGCAGCATGAGGTCAGATAGTGGCACAATGACATTCTGGAGGTGGCAAAAACAGGAATAGGCCACAGAGTGGCACAATGACACAGTGTGGAGGTCACGGCAGGAGCAACAGCAGCAGCATGAGGTCAGAGACTGGCACAATGACAGGGTGTGGAGGTGACCGCAGCAGCAACAACAGCAGCAGCAGCATGAGGTCAGAGACTGGCACAATGACACAGTGTGGAGGTCACGGCACCAGCAACAGCAGCATGAGGTCATAGAGTGGCACAATGACAGAGTGTGAAGGTGGGTGGCAATACCAGTCCCTGCTAAAGATGGTGGAAGGCAGATGGAGAAACTGGCATTAGATGTGTGGCATCAGGCGGGTGACAGCATCAGAATAGTGGCTGAGGCAGGTAGTTTGAACCCAGACTCATTTCTCAAAGTTTTGGTGAGGCGTCATGGCTGATGTAATCTGACGCCTAAGGCATTGGTGTGTGGAAATCCTGGCCGATCCATGCCTGATTCATCTTGACAAAGGTCAGCCACTCCACATTTCCCATGGACAAGCGGGTTCTCCTTGGGGTAACGATGGCCCCCGCCGCACTGAACACCCACTCTGATGCCACACTACTGGTCGGGCAGGACAGCTTCTCCACTGCAAACTCGGCAAGTTGCGGCCACACATCCAGTTTGGCTGCCCAGTAGTCCAGCGGATCTTCTAACTGGGGTGTCAGAGTGCTGTCCAAGTAGGCCACCACCTGTTGGTTCAGGGTCTGCTCCAGGTCCTGCTGCTGCTGCTGGCAACTGCCCTCCTCACTAGGCGGGTGAAGGAAGCTGCTCATCAGTGACTCCAGACTTAGGTTGCTGCTGATGGAGCTGGTACTGCTCCGACCCCCCCCACCTTCCCACAGCAGCCGCGGCAGTAGTACATGAGCGCTGAGGAACCCCCCCGGTCAGACCTGTCAGAGGAGGGACGATGCCGCACATAGGCAGCGGCCAACTAACTACTGAGGATTTCTCTATAGTATTTGAATTTGTCCTCCCTCTCAGCAGCTGGGAAAAAGGCTCCCATTTTGGACCGGTAGCGAGGGTCCAATAGGGTGAAGAGCCAGAAGTCATCCCTCTGCCGGATGGTGACTATTCGGCCGTCACTAGCCAGGCAAATCCGCATGCTGCGGGCCATCTGCACAAGTGACTCCATCTCCACTGTATACTGCCACGGTGTTTGCAGGTCATCTTCCTCATCTCCTTCTACCTCCTCCAGCTGCTCCTCCTCTCCTGTTACCTGGGTAGAAAATCCACTCATTTCACCAGACAATGCTTCTGCTCCAATGTCCTCCTCCTCCTCCAGTTCAGTCCCCACCGGACTCATGTGGTCGCCACATCTCCAGTCCCCTGCCCAGACAGATTTGTCAGCATCTGTTCCAGGACATGAAGCAGTGGAATGACGTTATTCATCCCATAGTCCTGGCGACTGACAAATAATGTGGCCTCCTCGAATGGCCTCGGCAAACGGCAGGTGTCATGCATGAGCTGCCACTGGCTGACATCAAAGTTACACAGGGGAGTACTCCTATCTGCCTGGATCATCAAAAAATCGTTAATGGCCTTTCTCTGTTCATACAGTCGGTCCAACATGTGCAGGTTGGAATTCCAACGGGTGGAACATCGCATATCAGTGTGTGTTGGGGGAGGCCGTTCTGCCGCTGCAACTCGAGGAGGGTGTTCATGGCTTTGTAGGAATGGATGAAGTGCTTGCACAGTTTCCTGGCCGTTTTCAGAATCTTCTGAAGATCGGTGGAAGACTTCAGGAACCTTTTCACAACCAGATTGAACACATGCGCCATGCAGAGCGCATGGACCATCCCTCCTCGGTGCAGCGCGGACACCATGTTCCTCCCATTGTCCGTCACCATGGTTCCGATTTGCAGTTGGTGCGGAGAAAGCCACACATCGATTTCTTGCTGCATGACGCAGAGCAGTTCCTCCCCTGTGTGACTTCGTTCGCCGAGGCAAGCCAGGTGTAGAACTGCGTGACACCGCTGTACCCTACACATGTGGTATGATGGAGCAGTACTTGTGGAGGCTGAGATGATGGTAGTGGTGGAGGAGGAGGTGGACATTGGCGCAGGAGCAGCAGTTTGATAACGTGGAGGAGAAAGCGGCGTCTCTTGTCCAAGTTGTTGGTGTGGCTGGGCAGGAAGCACATTCACTCAGTGGGCTGTAAAGGACATGTACTGGCCCTGACAGTAGTTACAGCTCCAGACGTCCGCGCTGCCGTGCACCTTGGAACAAACCAATAAGCTCAAGGACTCGCCCACCTTCTGTTCTACATATTTGTGAAGGGCTGGTACTGCCTTTTTGGAAAATAAATTACGGCTTTGTACTATCCACCTCGGCTTGGCACAGGACATTAATTCTCTGAATGGTGCAGAGTCCACCATTTGGAAAGGGAGAGACTGCAGTACCAAAAACTTGGACAGGAGCATGGTCAGCTTCTGTACCTTAGGATGGTTGGACGCATACTGTTGTCTCTTTGCAATCGCCTCATTGAACGACTGCTGGCGCCATGAGTAGCGAGGAGCATGAGCATCTGGACCTGGAGATGATGGCAAAGAGAAACAGCTCCCTTTTGCAGAGGTGGTGGAGCCTTGACTGGCTGAAATGGCATGTGTGCCAATGGGCACTGCTGCTGTTGCTGCGGCAGCAGGATGGACCACCACATCTGAGCCACGTTTCTCCCAGGCCACCGGATGGTGACTCTGCATGTGTTGACGCAGGGCCGTGGTGCCAACGTTAGCTCCTTGACCACGCTTCACTTTCTGCCCACAGATTCTACATATACCCATATTCGGCTCCTCCGGTGTCTTAGCAAAGAACTGCCACACCGCCGAGTAGCTGATTTTACCGCTAAACGCTCCGCACTGAGTGACTACTACCGCCGTTGCCTCGCTGAGCCCCTGTGCTGCTACTTTCTTGGACCTGCAAAGTGGGTTTTCTACCCCATGGCCGCTTGGCTCCTGACCTCGCACTGCTGCTACTCTGCTGACTCACGGCCACACAACCCACTTGCTGGCTGCGCCGCTGCCTGAGGTGCAAGCTGACGCCCTCTTCTCCTGACGATGATGAAGCCCTTGCTTCACCCGGCTCTGCATAGACCATTTGGTCTGCCAGCAGTTTTTAATTTCCAGCATTTTTTCAATGACAGCTTTTGAAGTGATATTGATGAATTTTGACCGAATTATGGCCGAAGGGGGCAGAAACATATCTTTTTAAGTAACTGGGCTTTCTAACCTACATCTTAGTCATTATGCTTACATTTGCAATCTATCTTGCTGCCTTTTTCCTCCTTTCCTACCGCCCAGTTATGCCTCCAAACAACTCTGTCCACATTAGCTCCTCTCTCCTTCCCTATACCATGCACGCATCCCATGCATTACTTATTTCCTTTACCTACCCCAAACCATCCTCTTTCAGGGTGCTGCACAAACATTGCTCATATTCATCACTGAACCATCTGCAATCACTTTTCATTCATCGCTTCTTGCTGGCAAAGACATCTCTCCCAACTCCCGTCCCACCTTGCCTTTACTTCTATCACACCTCCTCCTCTTCATTCCCACAGAAACCCTACTAAACTGCATAATCTCATTGTACATCTTTCCCTCTCTCCCATTTAAGCTGTGCTCTGTGAACGCCGATCCTCTGTAATAAACTCACTGCTGACCCATGACCTGTTCCTTCTCACTCCCTCAACCTCCTAGCTCTCACAGAAACTTGGCTCCAGCAATCAACACCGCGTCCCTTCTGCTCTCACCTACGGCTGCCCAACAATTTCACCCACACCCCAACCTAGAACAGGCCGTGAAGAGTTGGAAACATCTTCTCCACACTGCACCTACCAGTCATTCTCCTGGCAACCTCCCTCACCTTTCCGTCCTTTGAGGTCCACACTCAGACTCTTTCCGCCATTATTCCATCAGAGTCGCGGTTTTTCTACAGACTCCCTGGCTCACCCCGCCAGATTCTATCATTTTGCTGTCCTGCTTCCTCATTTCCTCTCTACTGAAATAGCCCACCTCATACATGGTGATTTCAACATCCCCATCTGACAACCCTATTCTCCTTCTGCCTCTTAGATACTTTCACAACCTCTTCTCATTGGCCTCATCACAATTTTCCTGACTCTCCTAACTCCACAAGATGGAACTCCTAGATCTGGTCTTCTGTCACCTCTGTTCAATTTCTCTAATCTGTACCAACTCTCTTTATAAGAACTCTCTGATCACAACCATATCTCCTTCATTAGTAACAACTTTCAGCCTTCTCGTGACACACCTACCTATCGCCCATTCCAAAATCTTACCAACTTTCTATAAACACTCAGGAACTCACAGACACCATACATCCTCACTGCCCCCAATCTCCTCACTCTCCTTCTTGACCTGGCTGTTAAAAATACAATGAACTCTCTCTACCACCCTGACATGTGCACCCACTCACACACCGCACCACCATAGTCATGACTTCGGCATCCATGCACACGCCTCAGACTTGCCCATCTGCAGCGACGTTCCCAGGTGTGCTGAGCAGCTCTGGAGAATGTCAAAGCTACCTGCAGACTTTCTCCACTATAAATTCATGCTCAGGACTTACCACCTGAACCTTCACCTGCGACAAACAGAATATTTTCACCTCCTCATCTCCACATTACACAAAACCCAAAACATCTGTTCGACACCACCACTCCTCCTCAGGCATAAACTCAGCCCTCGTCACTGACCTCAGTGCTGAAGACCTGACACACACTTCAAAGACAAAATTGACAGTGTCTGGCAAAACATCACAACATCAATCCCCAAATAATACCCATACCCATTCCCTCCCGCACGTCTCTAATCTGCCTCAGTCCTTGACCCGACATCATAAATAAGAAGTTTCCAGGCTTCACCTGTCTGCTCACCCCACCCACATGCTCTAGTGGACCCCATTCCCTCCCACCTTCCCCATTCCTTTTCCTCCATTTCCTCTCTCACCTCACAAAACTGAACCTCTCTCTCTCCACTGGATTTTTCCATCTTTCTTTAAACACGCTGTTATTACTCCCTACGAAAAGCCTCTCTGGAACCCTTCCAGTGCTGCCAACTACCAACCATTTTCTAACCGCCTTCATCTATCTCCAAACTCCTGAACGCTAGGTCTACTCACAGCCTAAATCCCAATCTCTCTGCTAACACTCTTCTTTGACCTCGGCAATCAGGTTTCCGGCCTCATTTACACTCCACAGAAACTGCTCATGCTAAAGTTTTCAAATGATCTCATACAGCAAATCCTCAGGGTATACTATCTCATTGCTGCTTCTTCTGATCTCTCAGAGCATTTGACACTGTTGATCACCACCTTCTCCTCACAAGCTCATTGACTATGGTATCCAGGACACGCTCTTCTTGGTTCTCACCTACCCCTCTAATTTGCACCTTCAGTGTCTCATTATCCGGTTTCTACCCCTCTCCTCTTCCTCTTGCTGTTACTAGGGGTTCCTCAGGATCCGTTCTGGTCCTCTCCTCTTTTCACTCTACACAGGCCCAGTTTGACAAACCGATCAGCAGAATGCTTTCAGTACCAGCTCTATGCTGATGACACTCAACTATCACACCTCCCCACACGAGACATCACGCCTTCCCTGCTACAAAACACCAGTGATTGTCTTCCCGCTGTCTCTGACATCATTTACCTCTCTCTATCTTAAACTAAATCTCCCTAAAACTGATCTTTTAGTCATACTCACCACTACTAACCACCCCTACCCCTCTTTTCTCTTCTCCGTGTGTGGCACCAACCATAACTCATAGGCAGCAGCCCGCGTCTTGGGGTTATATTAATTCTGATCTGTCCTTCACCCCATATATCCAATCCCTGCCCCTCCTGTCACCTGCACCTCAGAACATTCTCCTATTCCGTCCGTTCTACTGGGAAACAACTCAAACTCTCATTGTTGCTCTTATTCTTTCTCTCTGACTACTAGTAACTTTCTACTCTTGTTGGTCTACCTCTCTGTAAAACTCTCCCCTCCTCCAATCTTGTCCGAATGACGCACCAGATGCCTTTATCATTCCAGCCGCTATACTGAAGCCTCTACCCTGTATCCAGTCTCCGCACTCTGCCTTTCATACAGAATACAACTATAAACTCATCACTCTCACCCATAAGGGCTCTCCACAGCGCTGGCAACCCCCCCTACACTCCTCGCTCAACCTCATTCTACCACCCATAGCCCACTCTCTCCGCTCTGGCTACTGATCTAAGATAACACACCTCACTCAACGAACCTCCATGCCACGTCTCCAAGATTTTGTGCACGAAAAAAAAAAAAAAAAATAGTAGCCACCAGTTCTCTGGACATGTTACCCCATGATCTGGCACACTCACAACCCTCACAGTTTTAAGTGCGCTCTGAAAACTCATCTTCTTAGACAAGCCTACCAAGATCCCTAACTGTTAACCCCCCAAATTCTGTCACACATTCGTCACTTCCTGCACTTTGCCACTCACAGGCACTTATCAGATATAGATTGTATGGTTGGGATGGCAGGGTGGGGGAGTTTTAGTTCATCCACTTTTTATTGTACTACCCTTATATTTATGTAACATGGTCCGGACCATTGCAAGACCAAGCACTTGTCACCCTTTGTTTCACCCATACACCCTAATAGATTGTAAGCTCATGGCTAGCAGCCCCGCACCTCTGTCTCATTTGTCAGTAGCTATTTTTTTTGTTTTTTTAAATAATGTTAATGTCTGGTTTGTCTGGCTATACCCTCCAAATTGTAAATTGCGCGGAATATGTTTGCGCTATATAAATAAAGCTTAAAAAAAAAAAAAAAAAAAAAAAAAAATTTATTAATATATCATCAGTCGATGTATTGTTTCATAATCACTGCTGTCTTCCTCAAAGTCTTGGTCAAGCTACCCCCACAACATGACCTCTCATCCACTCTCTCACATCTATACTTTGCCGCCTACTGCAAGAACAGGGAATATAGGCCCCCATTCTTCACGTCAAAGTACTGCTGACTGTCCTCCTTAAATTGTTCATCCGTCGCTGATAGTGGCCTGAGCCCATACCACATAAAGATCTCTGGCTGAGGGAACCCGGATTGGACAAGGCTGGTTTGAGACAGGTTGAGGGCCGCTGACCCGCTCCCGGCCATGCCAACTATGGTTGTGTCTGACGATCCCGACCTTGCTGGGTTGTCAGATGTCAGCTGGAGTAAGTGGATAACCTATCAACCAATCAAGAACCCTGGGTTGCTGGTCAACACACGCCGCTAGATGACAGCGCAGTTTCTGGCCTCACCGATGACCTGCCCACGTCCCCATACTGTGTCTTCACCAGTTGCCTGCTCCAGGAATGATTTTGCCACTGCCACTCGCATATGAAGAGCCTGCACCTCTCTGTCCTGTCATATTGTTTTTTTAAAATGTACAAATCTGTTTAATAAGATATCGTAATATGATAAATACATACCCTTAATTTGACTCAAATAACCCACTAACAGCTTGTTAACCCTGATTAAATTGCGATCCACAAATGGAAGGAAAAATGTACTTGTATGTGCCGTTTTAAAACACTTGTATTGTACTGATAGAAAGCGCAACAGGCTTAATTAACATGCGATAAGAATTTTGCTACAGGCAAATTTAAGTATTTGCGTCGAAAAACACAGTTTCTTATACCACAACAGCAGTAAAACACTTAATTAACCCTTATCTAAATTGCGCAAAATAAATGTGCTGCCAAAATTACTGAGCTATGTAGCGTGTTACAACGACGTGTATTTTACTGAGCAAACAGCAAAAGCGCGTAATTAATCCTTGGTTCTAAAATGCGCAAATATATACGAGGTCCAAAAATAACCGCTATTAGCGTGTTAAAACGACGTTATTGTTACTGACACAACAGCAGAAAAACGCTTAATTAACCCTTGGAATCAATCACGCAAATGAATGAGGTTACCAAAAATTACCAACTATGAAGCATGATACAACGACATGTATTTTTACTGAAGCACAACAGCAAACAACAGCATAATTTAACCCTTGGATCTAAATTGCGCAAATTAAACGAGGTGCCAAAAATTACCAGCTATGTAGCGTGTTAAAACGACATGTATTTTACTGAGCACAACAGCAGAAAAATGCTTAATTAACCATTGGATCTAAATTGCGCAAATGAAATGTGCTGCCAAAAAGTACGATGCTATGTACGTGTTAAAAACGATGTGTATTTTTTACTGATCACACCCAAACAGCAGAAGAAACGCGCAATTAACCTTGGATCTAAATTGCGCAAATGAATGTCTGCCAAAAATTACCAACTATGTAGCGTGTTACAACGACGTGGAATTTTACAGAGCACACATCAGAAAAAACGCGTTAATTAACCCTATGGATCTAATTGCGCAAATTAAAACGAGTGCCAAAAATTACCAGCTATTTAGCCGTGTTAAAACGAACGTGTATTTTAAACTGAGCACAACAGCAAAAAACGCTTAATTAACCCTTGGATCTAAATTTTGCGTCCAAATGAAATTGCTGCCAAAATAACCACTATGTAAAGCTGTTAAAACGACGTGTAATTTACTGAGCACAACACAGAAAAATGCTTAATAACCCTTGATCTAAATTGCACAAATGAAAAATGAGGTGCCAAAATTTACCAACTATGTAGCTTTACACGACGTGTATTTTTACTGAGCACAACAGCAGAAAAACACGTAATAACCCTGGGAACTAAATGCGCAAATGAAATGAGGTGCACAAAAATTACCAGCTATGTACGTGTTAAAACTACGTGAATTCTTACTGAAGCACTAACAGCAGAAATACGTGTAATTAACCCTTGGATCTAAATGTGCCAAATAAAATGAGGTGCCAAAAATTACCAGCTATGTAGCGTGTTAAAACGACGTGTATTTTAGTGAGCAAAACAGCAGAAAAACGGGTAATTTAACTTCGGATATGATAAGCCCCTTACAGGCAAAATAATCAGCTTTGGCGTTTAAAATTACCATTTCTTTTAGTGACCACTAACACATAAAAACCTTAATAAACCCTTGGATCTAAATAGCGAAAAGAAATGAGCTGCCAAAAATTAAGTGGTATTTGGATTGTAAAAACGCTATTTTCTTTAACAAAATACACACAGCAACAACAGGCTAGATAACCCTTGATATTCAATGTGCTCAAAACTGAGCAGATAGAATTAAATGTATATGCAGCTGAATTGGACGCAAACTGGACTTCAATTCCAATACCCCACAAAAATCAAAATGTAAGAGAAGCATCTCATGAAACAAGCTGTGACATCCCCTCCAAAATTTCTCTGTATAAAAAGTCAAAATAGTTCCTTAGTGTGAGATCTCAGCAGCACACACACTACACAGCAACATGAGGGCAGTAGAACTGCCAGCGTTGCGCCCAACCGGACTTATAGTGCGGAGACTCACAGAACCCGCCAGTTGGCTTCAAACTCTGCACATGTCATTTAGTGTACACCTTTTCTTCTCTCCCAGGCTTCTTTGCCCCAGGTAACCGCCATTGCTCAGCAGCCATTTTTTATCAATTAAAAAACGCTTTCGTTCCACCCGCGAATGACCCCAAACTTCGACTTTGTTCAGAATCAAAGTATTCCTGAAATTCTAAACGAATTCCACTTCGTTAGAATCGATTCGCCCATCTCTAGTCACTATACGATCAGAGTATAATAATTAGCTATCAGGCAGTCTCTTATATCTGGTGGGGCCTGTGGTTTGTTCTTTGGCGGCGTGCCTATAGAACAGGAGCATAGTTGCCAACTTTTGAAAATGAAAAAGCAGGAGATATTAGTGGGTGGCGCGCGTAGCGCGCCGCGTAAAGAAATTTGCATGGCTACGCCCATCTTGACGGTATGCCACGCCCCTTCAAAAAAGCCACACCTACTCCACCTAAACTGCATAACGGCTTTGGAAGAAACCAGGAATGATGCCTTATAGCCAGGTAGTAGCCCCCCATAACCATGTTAGTGCCCTTACAGGCATGTGTAGATGCCCTCTCTGTAGCCAGTAGAGTCCAAACTTGTAGCCGGGGTAGATGCCCCCCTTTTGTAGCCAGGAGATGCCCCCCATTGTTTGATAGGTAGTGCAACCCATTGTTTTGCCAGGTAGTGCCCCCCATTGTTTGCCATGTAGTGCCCCCCTGTGTTTGCCTGTAGTGCCCCTCTGTTGGCCAGGTAGATGCCCCCATTGCTTTCCAGGTAGATGCCCCCTCTGTTGCCAGGTAGTGCCCCCATTGTTAGCCAGGTTATTGCCCCCTCTGTTGCCAGGTATTGCCGCCATTGTAAGCCATGAAAGGTTCCCCCATGTTAGCCAGGTAGTGCCCCTAATGTTAGCCAGGTAGTGCCCCCTCGTCCGCCAGGAATTGCCCCCATTGTAAGCCAGGTGAACCCCCCATTGTAACCCAGTAGACCCCCATTGAAGCCAGGTAGTACCCCCTTTAGTAGCCAGTAGTACCCCCTAATAAGATAGCCAGGTAGTGCCCCCCTTAAGTAGCCAGGTAGTTCCCCCATTGTAGCCAGGTAGACCCCCCATTGTAGCCAGGTAGTGACCCCCATTGTAGTCAGGTAGTGTCCCCATTGTTAGCCAGGTAGTGCCCCCATTGTTATCCAGGTAGTGCCCCCTCTGTTGCCAGGTATTGCCCCCATTGTAGCTAGGTAGACCCCCATTGTAGCCAGGTAGTGTCTCCTTTGTTAGCCAGGTAGTGCCCCCATTGTTAGCCAGGTAGTGCCCCCTCTGTTGCCAGGTAGTGCCCCCATTGTAGCCAGGTAGTGCCCCCATTGTAGCCAGGTAGTGCCCCCCATTGTTAGCCAGGTAGTGCCCCCATTGTAGCCAGGTAGTGCCCCCATTGTTAGCCAGGTAGTGCCCCCTCTGTTGCCAGGTATTGCCCCCATTGTTAGCCAGGTAGTGCCCCCATTGTTAGCCAGGTAGGTGCCCCCCATTGTTGCCAGGTATTGCCCCCATTGTAGCCAGGTAGACCCCCCATTGTAGCCAGACAGTGCCCCCCTAAAACTAATAAAAATAAAATAATAAAATCCACTTACCTGACCAGGCTCCTGCAGAGCGGCCCGCTCCTGGACATCTACTCATCAGTGTCACAGGGGATGTGAGTGCAGCCGCATGTCACTTCCTCTGTGACGCTGACATGTGTGTACGGCGCACACCGGTGCCGCACATACAGGGGGAGGAGGCAGGAGGGAGCGCTCCCTCCTGCCTCCTCCCTGCTCAGCGAGACTCCGGGCGGGTGAGCGGACCCTGCGCCCGCTTCACCCGCCCGTGGGAACGGACCGGCGGCGCCGGAGTAGTGCCCCAGCGCTACTCCGGCGCCGCGGCCATTTAAAGGACCCCCGCCGCCTGCTGGCGGCGGGAGGAATGCCAACTCCCCCGGGAGGGCGGGGGGGGCCCCAAATAGCTGGACCCCCCCGCCAAAAACGGGAGAGTTGGCATGTATGAACAGGAGTCTCCATTTTCATCTTCACCTTGTTTCTACGAACTTCCTGCTCTCTTTCCTGAGTCAACTCCGGTGCCTGCTTCTCCCTGTCACAGCGTCAGTCTGAGCATCTTTCTTTGCTGCCTCCACTAACAGTCTGCTTACAAGCTTTCTTTCTCTGCAGCAATTAAACGTTCCTCTGTTTTTCTTTGGTTCTTATCTTTTCTCCTCTTTCTCATTGTACTTTCACATCATCTGTTGTCTGAAGCGCAAATAGCAAGCTCCAACTCTATATTAGTGAAGTATGTTTAAAGGGATCCTGTAAAGTATTTTATGCTATCCTATCTGAAAAAAGGATATGATTTTTTATTAAAGGGGATGTATCGATTCATTAGTTCGGCTGTTTTCTTGAAGCTTGATTCTCTTAGTTCCTGAAATCCAGGGGCGTTTCTTCCCCTCCCAGCTGGGTGTTTCTTAACTGAAGGGGGATGACATCATCCCCCCTTCACTGTTCATGCTCTTTCCCGAATCAATGTGGTACCCCCCCCTCTCTGAGTCCACATGTCACTGTCCTCTCCCTATTCAGTCTTATTTTGTAAGAGCTGCTTACATACCACAGGCCTGCATTCAGTCTAGACAACCTTCTATGAACTCAGAGAACTGATCTCTTCTCTCACAGCTGGAAGTTTGTTACAGTTGAATCCAGTCTTTTATGAACTCCTCCAGAGCACAGATCCGTCTCCCTTCTATGTTTACACAAGGCACCGAGGCACAATTCTGCTGTTTTCTGATTGTAGAAACAGCTTCAGTGACACTGAAGAGCAGCTAGCTGTATGGAGTGAAATTGTTGCCGGCTTCTTACACACAGGAGCATTAGGCACCGGGCACATTTCTACTGTTTTCTGATTGTAAATGCAGCTGTAGTGTCTCTGAGGAGCTGCTGGCTGTGCAGAGTGAAATGTTGCCGACCCCTTATTCTGAGTGAGAGAGGCAGGAATGCACGGTCTGTGAATACGACCGGGGGCCAGACAGAATGTAAATTAGTAGAGCCGGCAGCCAATGAAATTAAAGGATGTGGGATCCGACCGGCACTGGGGAACAGTGTTTACAGAAAAAGAAGATAAGGGAGACAGTGAAAACAAGACAGCTTTTCTAATGACATCCAATTGCAAAGTTGCTTGTTTTCACTGTCCTCTTATTCTGAAGACCATTTAATGAAATGATACAACCCTTTTAAGTATTTATTTTTTAAATTTTCAAAAACAAGATAAAATTGAACATTAAACAAATCCAATCATCCCCCAATTATAGTAACCAAGTTATAAGATTACATTACTTACAAGCCTAGAGAAATGAAACAGTTATTATTAATATGTGTACATAATAATGCAATCAACTGTACTAGATTAACCGACAAAAAATAACTTCGTTCTGAATTACTTCGGGACGAATCACGTTAAAAAACAGCTATTTCCAGGCTGCACGGAGCCTGCAGGGTGCTGTAGAACGTTGTGCCATGCTTAAATATGCAGAGGGAGCTTGGTTTGGTCTTCATACAATGTTGTGTTTTAGTATGACACGCACATGACTGCCGCCGCTCTTAGAATCGCTTCACTATAAAATTCCCTGGGCACTTAAGAGGGCAAAACTGACCAAAAAACTGAAGGGGGAATGTTGCCTGATACAGTCTTGGCAGCGACAGCTGAAAAATAAACAGCTGAGCGCTCAGGTGGCATCATCAGTGACAGAGCGTGGAGGTGACCGTGGCAGCCACAGCAGCATGAGGTCAGACAGTGGCACAATGACATTCTGGAGGTGGCAGAAATAGGAGTAGGCGAAATAGTGGCACAATGACACAGTGTGGAGTTGACAGCATCAACAGCAGCAGCAGCATGAGGTCAGAAAGTGGCACAATGACATTCTAGAGGTGGCAAAAACAGGAGTAGGCCACAGAGTGGCACAATGACACAGTGTGTAGGTCATGGCAGCAGCCACAGCAGCAGCATGAGGTCAGACAGTGGCATAATGACAGAGTGTGTAGGTCACGGCAGCAGCCACAGCAGCAGCATGAGGTCAGACAGTGGCACAATGACAGAGTGTGTAGGTCACGGCAGCAGCCACAGCAGCAGCATGAGGTCAGACAGTGGCACAATGACAGTGTGTAGGTCACGGCAGCAGCCACAGCAGCAGCATGAGGTCAGACAGTGGCACAATTACAGAGTGTGTAGGTCACGGCAGCAGCCACAGCAGCAGCATGAGGTCAGACAGTGGCACAATGACATTCTGGAGGTGGCAAAAACAGGAATAGGCCACAGAGTGGCACAATGACAGAGTGTGTAGGTCACGGCAGCAGCCACAGCGGGCAGCATAAAGGTCAGACAGTGGCACAATGAAGTGTGTGGGTTTCACGGCCGCAGCCACAGCAGCATGCGGTTGACAGTGGCACAATGACACTGTGTGTAGGTCATGGCAGCAGCCACAGCAGCAGCATGAGGTCAGACAGTGGCACAATGACAGAGTGTGTAGGTCACGGCAGCAGCCACAAGCAGCAAGCATGAGGTCAACAGTGGCACAATGACAGTTTTAAAGGTCACGGCAGCAGCCACAGCAGCAGCATGAGGTCAGACAGTGGCACAATGACAGAGTGTGTTAGTCACGGCAGCAGCCACAGCAGCAGCATGAGGTCAGACAGTGGCAAAAATGACATTCTGGAGGTGGCAAAAACAAAAAATGGCCTCAGAGTGGAAACAATGACAGAGTGTGTAGGTCACGGCAGCAGCCACAACAGAAAGCATGAGGTCAGACAGTGGCACAATGACAGTGTGTAGGTCACGGCAGCAGCCACAGCAGCTGAGGTTGACAGTGGCACAATGACACTGTGTGTAGGTCATGGCAGCAGCCGCAGCAGCAGCATGAGGTCAGACAGTGGCACAATGACATTCTGGAGGTGGCAAAAACAGGAGTAGGCCACAGAGTGGGACAATGACACAGTGTGTAGGTCACGGCAGCAGCAGCAGCATGAGGTCAGACAGTGGCACAACACGACATTGTGTGTGGGTTTCACGTGCAAGCAGCCACAGCAGCAGCATGAGGTCAGACAGTGGCACAATGACACAGTGTGTAGGTCACGGCAGCAGCCACAGCAGCAGCATGAGGTCAGACAGTGGCACAATGACAGAAGGTGTAGGTTACGGCAGCAGCCACAGCAGCAGCATGAAGTCAGACAGTGGCACAATAACATTCTGGAGGTGGCAAAAACAGGAGTAGGCCACAGAGTGGGACAATGACACAGTGTGGAGGTCACGGCAGCAGCCACAGCAGCAGCATGAGGTCAGACAGTGGCACAATGACATTCTGGAGGTGGCAAAAACAGGAGTAGCCCACAGAGTGGGACAATGACACAGTGTGGAGATCACGGCAGCAGCCACAGCAGCAGCATGAGGTCAGACAGTGGCACAATGACATTCTGGAGGTGGCAAAACAGGAATAGGCCATAGAGTGGCACACTGACACAGCGTCTAGGTCACGGCAGCAGCCACAGCACCAGCATGAGGTCAAAAAGTGGCACAATCACATTCTGGTGGTGGCAAAAACAGGAGTAGGCCACAGAGTGGCACAATGACAGAGAGTGGAGGTGACGGCGGCAGTAGCAACAGCATGAGGTCAGAGAGTGGCACTATGACACAGTGTGGAGATCACGGCAGCAGCCACAGCAGCAGCATGAGGTCAGACAGTGGCACAATGACAAGAGTGTGGAGGTGGGTGGCAATACCAGTCCCTGGTAAAGATGGTTGGTGGCAGATGGAGAAACTGTCAGCAGATGTGTGGCATCAGGCGGGTGGCAGCATCAGATTAGTGGCTGAGGTAGGTAGTTTGAATCCAGACTCATTTCTCACAGTTTGGGTGAGGCGTCATGGCTGATGTAGTCTGACGCCTAAGGCTTTGGGTGTGTGTGGAAATTCCTGGCCGATCCACGCCTGATTCATCTTGAAAAAGGGTCAGTCTTTTCCACATTTCCCGTGGACAAGCGGTTTCCCCTTTGGGGGTAACGATGGCCCCCGCCACCTGAACACACGCTCTGATGCCACACTACTGGCCGGGCAGGACAGCTTCTCCACTGCAAACTGGGCAAGTTGCGGCCACACATCCATTTTTGGCTGCCCAGTAGTCCAGGGGATCTTCTAACTGGGGTGGCAGAGTGCTGTCCAAGTAGGCCACCACCTGTTGGTTCGGGGTCTGCTCCAGGTCCTGCTGCTGCTCATCAGTGACTCCAGACTTGGGTTTGCTGCTGATGGAGCTGGTACTGGCTCAGACCCCCCCCCACCTTCCCTCAGCAGCCACGCAGTAGTACGTGAGCGCTGAAGAACCCCCGGTCAGACCTGTCAGAGGAGGGACGATGCCGAAACATAGGCAGCGGCCAACTGACTGCGGAGGATTTCTCTATAGTATTTGAGTTTGTCCTCCCTCCAATAGCTGGGAAAAAGGCTCCCATTTTGGACCGGAAAGCGAGGGTCTAATAGGGGGGAGAGCCAGATGTCATCCCTCGCCGGATGCTGACTATTCGGTTTGTCACTAGCCAGGCAAATCAGCATGCGGGCGGGCCATCTGCACAAGTGACTCCGGGGGGCTTCCTGCCTCCATCTCCACGTATACTGCCACGGTCCCTTGCGGGTCTCTGCCTCATCTTCCTCATCTCCATCTACCTCCTCCAGCTGCTCCTGCTCCTCCCTCTCTTGTCACCTGGGTAGAAAATCCACTCATTTCACCAGACAATGCTTCTGCCCCAATGTCCTCCTCCTCCTCCTCCCACCCGGACTCATGTGGCCGCGGAGATGTAGTCGCCACGTCTCCAGTCCCCTGCCCAGACAGATTTTTCAGCATCCTGTTCCGGACATGAGGCAGTGGAATGACGTTATTCATCCCGTAGTCCTGGCGACTGACAAATAACGTGCCTCTTCGAAGGGCCTAAACAAAGGGCAGGTGTCACGCATGAGCTGCGACTGGCTGACATCAAAGTTACACAGGGGAGTACTCTTGTCCGCCTGGATCATCAAAAAAATCGTTAATGCCTTTTCTCTGTTCATACAGTCGGTCCACATTTTGCAGGCGGGAATTCCAACGGGTGGAAACATCGCATATAAAGAGTGTGTTGGGAGAGGCCGTTCTGCCGCTGCAACTAAAAGGAGGGTGTTCCTGGCTTTGTAGGAATGGATGAAGTGCATGCACAGTTTCCTGGCCATTTTAAGAATCTTCTGAAGATCGGTGGAAGACTTCAGGAACCTTTCACAACCAGATTGAACATGTGCACAATGCAGGGTGCATGGACCATCCCTCCTCGGTGCAGCGCGGACACCATGTTGCTCCCCGTGTCCGTCCCCCATGGTTCCGATTTGCAGTTGGCGGGAGAAAGCCACACATCGATTTCTTGCTGCATGATGAAGGAGCAGTTCCTCCCCTGTGTGACTTCGTTCGCCGAGGCAAGCCAGGTGTAGAACTGCGTGAAAAACCCGGGCTGTGCCCTACACATGTGGTATGATGGAGCAGTGCTTGTGGAGGCTGAGATGGTGGTGGTGGAGGAGGAGGAGGAGGCGGACATTGGCGCAGGAGCCGCAGTTTGACAACGTGGAGGAGAAAGCGTCTCCTGTCCAAGTTGTTGGTGTGCCTGGGCAGGAAGCACATTCACCCAGTCGGCCGTAAAGGACATGTTTTGGCCCTGACCATAGTTACAGCTCCAAACCGATAAGCTCAAGGACTTGCCCACCTTCTGTTCTACATATTTATGAAGTGCTGGTACTGCCTTTTTGTAAAAGAAATTACGGCTTGGAACAATCCATCTCCGCTCAGCACAAGCCATTTTTCTCTGAACGGTTTCAGAGTCCCACCATTTGGAAAGGGGGGGACTGCAGTACCAACAACTTGGACAGGAGCATGGTCAGCTGCTGCACCTTAGGATGGTTGGACGCATACTGTTGTCTCTTTGCAATCGCCTCACTGAACGACTGCTGACGCCATGAGTAGCGAGGAGCAGGAGCATCTGGACCGGGAGATGATGTCAAAGAGAAACAGCTCCCTTCTGCAGAGGTTGTGGAGCCTTGACTGGCTGCAATGGCATGCGTGCCACTGGGCGCTGCTGCTGCTCTTGCTGCGGCAGCAGGATGGACCACCACATCTGAGCCACGTTTCTCCCAGGTGCTGCATGTGTTGACACAGGCCTGTGGTGCCAACGTTAGCTCCCTGGCCACGCTTCACTTTCTGCCCACAGATTCTACATATACATATTCGGCTCCTCCGATATCTTATCAAAAGAACTGCTACACCGCCGAGTCTCGGATTTTACCGCCAACGCTCCAAACTGATTGACTACTGCCGCCGCTGCTTCGCTGAGCCCCTGTCCCGCTACTTTCTTGGACCTGTGAGGCCGGTTTTTTACCCCGTGGCCGCTTGGCTCCCGACCTCACACTGCTGCTCTCCTGCTGACGCACGGCCACACAACCCACTTGCTGGCTTCGCCGCTGCCTGACGCGCAAGCTGATGCCCTCCTGACGATGATGAAGCCCTTGCCTCACCCGGCTCCCAAGTGCAGTCGGCTACATCATCATCTATTGTGTTTTCATCGTCACTGCGTCCTCAATCACCGGGCTTGGTATGCAGAGGCTGACCCCTCACAACATGACCTCCCCAGCCACTCTCAACATCTATACTTGGCCGCCTACTGCAAGAAGCAGGAGATATTGGCCCCATTTCTTCGCTGCCCAAGTAGCTGCTGACTGCCCTTCTCAAATTGTTTTATCCTCGCTATATAGTGGGGCTGAGCCCAGACCACATAGTAGATCTCTGGCTGAGGGAAAACCGGGTGGGACAGAGGCGGGTTTTAGGACAGGTGAGGGCCGCTGACCCGCTCCTGGGCCAAAGCCAATTAAGGGTTGTGTCTGAACGTTCCCACCGACCTCTTGGCTGGGGTTGTCAATGTCATCTGGGAGGAAGTGGATGACCCCAGTCAACCAATCAAGAAAACCCCTTGGGTTGCTAGTCAGCACACCCCGGCCTAGATGACAGCGGCAGTTGTGGGCCTCACCGACCGACTCCTGCTGCGACGTCCCCTTGCTGTGCTGCGACCTGGGCCTGGAATTTTGTGCCTCTGCCACTCCGCAAAGGTGAAAAGCCTGCCACCTCTCTCTGTCTGACATACTGTTTGTTTCTAAAATGTACAGACACTGTTTTTATGAAGATATCTGTATATGATAAATACACACCCTGTTTTTTGACTCCAAACGAACCCAGTAACAAGCTTGGTAACCCCTTTGGGTAAAAAATTGCGCTCCACAAAGGGCAGGAAAAATTGACTTGTATGTGCCGTTTAAAAACTCTGTGTATTTTACTGAATAAAAAGCACAAACAGGCTTAATTAACCTTCGGATATGAATTATCTACAGAATTTCTTCTGTGGGGGTGAAAAACAAAGTTTCTTTTACCCGAGTACAACTGCAGAACAATGCTTAATTAACCTCGGGTGTAAATTGCGCAAAAGAATTGAGCAGCCACAAACTACTAGCTTTGGGAGCGTGTTAAAATTGCGTGTTTTCTACGCTACACAACAAGAGAAAAAATTGTAATTAACCTTCGCTTGTGAATTATGCTACAGGAAAATTTTAATTTTTGGCGGGGAAAAAAGACGGTTTATTTTTGTCAAACCCCAGCAGAAAAACCCAAAACTTAATTAACCCCTGGATGTAAATTGCGCAAAAGAATTGAGCAGCCCACAAAAATACTAGCTTTGTAGTGTGTTACAGCTGCGTGTTTTTCTACCGCTACACAAGAGAAAAATTGTAATTAACCTTCGCTTGTGAATTATGCTACAGGAAAATTTTAATTTTTGGCGGTGAAAAAGACGGTTTATTTTTGTCACCACAGCAGAAAAACAACGCTTAATTAACCCCTGGATGTAAATTGCGCAAAAGAAATTTAGCAGCCACAAACTACTAGCATTGTAAACGTGGGTTAAAAAATTGCGTGTTTTCTACGCTACACAACAAGAGAAAAAATTGTAATTAACCTTCGCTTGTGAATTATGCTACAGGGAAAAATTTTAATTTTTGGCGGAGAAAAGACGGTTTATTTTTGTCAAACCCCAGCAGAAAAAACAACACCTAATTAACCCCCCGGATGTAAATTGCGCAAAAGAATTGAGGCAGCCCAAAAAACTACTAGCTTGTAGCGTGTACAATTGCGTGTTTTTTCTACGCTAAAACAACAAGAGAAAAAATTGTAATTAACCTTCGCTTGTGAATTATGCTACAGGAAAATTGTAATTTTTGGCGGGGAGAAAGACGGTTTATTTTTTGTCACCACAGCAGAAAAACACCGCTTAATTAACCCCTGTATGTAAATTGCGAAAAATATTTGAGCAGCCAAAATACTAGCTTTGTAGCGTGTTACACTTGCGTGTTTTCTATGCTACACAACAAGAGAAAAAATTGTAATTAACCTTCGCTTGTGAATTAAAGCTAAAAGGAAAATTGTAATTTTTTGCAGGAAAAGAAGGTTTATTTTTGTCACCACAGCAGAAAAACAACGCTTAATTAACCCCCGGATGTAAAATTGCGCAAAAAGAATTGAGCAGCCCACAAACTACTAGCTTGTAGTGTGTTACAATTGCGTGTTTTCTAAGCTCACACAACAAGAGAAAAAATTGTAATTAACCTTCGCTTGTGAATTATGCTACAGGAAAATTGTAATTTTTGGCGGTGAAAAAGATGGGTTTTTTTTTGTTACCACAGCAGAAAAACAATGCTTAATTAACCCCCGGATGTAAATTGCGCCAAACAAATTGAGCAAAACCCCAAACTACGAGCTTTATTTGCGTGTTACAATTGCGTGTTTTTCTACACTACACAACAAGAGAAAGAATTGTAATTAACCTTCGCTTGTGAATTAGGGTACAGGAAAATTTTATTTTTTGGCGGTGAAAAAGACGGTTTCTTGGGGTCACCACAACAGAAAAACAACACTTAAATAAACCCCCTGGATGAAATTGCACAAAAGAATTGAGCAGCCAAAAATGAAGTGGTATTTGTATTGAAAAAACACTGTTTTTTTTAAATTAAACAACAGGAAACTGGCTTAGATCCCCCTTGGATATTCAATGTGCTGTAGCAGATAGCATTAAAATGTATATGCAGCTGCAGTGGACGCACACTGGACTTCAGATCCAATACCCCAAAAATCAGAAATAGAACATTAAAGGGGGAATTTATCGTTGAGCTGCTCGTGCTTTTCTGCTAATTTTTCTCAGATTGAGTTTTAAATCCAGGGGGGGTGTTCTTCCTCTCAGCAGGCGTGTCTTCCCTCCCACGGGGCGTGTCTCCCCTCACTGAAGAACTGTGACATCATCATTTTGTTTAAGCGGGGGATGCAGAGGGTAGTCTGGATAAAAATACTCTGTAGCCTCCTGCATGTTTTATGTCGCACCTTGAAGCTCCACAAGCTGCAGCAAGCACCTATTTTATCTTTTATAGCTCTTATTTCCCACACGAAATCCAGCAGCTTTAACTTCTGTTCTAGTGGTATTCAACCAAATTGTACTGACAACAGGCAGAGAGAATTGAGCAGCCACAAACTACTAGCTTTGTAGCGTGTTACAATTGCGTGTTTTCTACGCTAACACACAAGAGAAAAAATTGAAATTTAACCTTCGCTTGTGAATTATGCTACAGGAAAATTGAATTTTTTGGCAGTGAAAAAGACGGTTATTTTTGTCACCACAGCAGAAAAACAACGCTTAATTAACCCCTGGATGTAAAATGCGCAAAAGAATTGAGCAGCCACAAACTACTAGCTTGGTGGCGTGTTACAATTGCGTGTTTTCTACGCTACACAACAAGAGAAAAAATTGTAATTAACCTTCGCTTGTGAATTATGGTACAGGGAAATTTAAATTTTTTGGCGGTGAAAAAGACGGTTTATTTTTGTCACCACAGCAGAAAAACAGCGCTTAATTAACCCCTGGATGTAAATTGCGCCAAACAATTGAGCAACGACAAACTACGAGCTTTATAGCGTGTTACAATTGCGTGTTTTCTACGCTACACAACAACAGAAACAATTGGCACTAACCTTCGCTTGTGAATTAGGATACCGGTAAATTGTTTTTTTTGCCTGTGCTTACGACGGTTTTTTGTAGTCACCACAGCAGAAAAACAAAGCTTAAATTTAAAAACCCCTGGATGTAAATTGCACAAAAGAATTGAGCAGCCAAAAATGAAGTGGTATTTGTATTGTATTGCCTTGAGGCTCCACAAGCTGCAGCAAGCACCTATTTTATCTATTATAGCTCTTAGTTTACACACTGAAATCCAGCAGCTTTAACTTCTGTTCTAGTGGTATTCAACCAAATTGAAACTGACAACAGGCAGAGACCTTTACTCAACAACAAGACAAATGTCACTTCAAGTAAAGGTCTCTGCCTGCTGTCAGTGACATGTGAGTGAAAACAGTGGGGGGGGGGGAGAAGCAAATCAGCCTTGAGAGAAGAACCTGCTCAGCCTGTAACTGACTTGGGCTGATGGTGCAGCGGTAGAGTGTTGGTTGTACAACGAAGGGGTTTGTAGTTCTAGTCCCCTCATAGGGTATATTCCACCCCACCCCCCTAAATTCTACACATATGTAGTGAGACCTAAAATATATATGTCAATCTCTATAATGATATATATACACATACATAGCTCCCCTATAACATGTCTCATCCCGGAGAAATATTGCATTGTATCACGTATGTTGGAAGTGCTTGGTGTGACTGTGCGGATGGACACTATAAGGGACCTTTCCTGTGTGTGTGTGTGTATATATAAAATTATAGATGTCTACACATGTATTTTCATATCTTTACATATGTGTACAATTTATAAAAAAACAAACAAAAGAAAAAAAAAAAACGATGGGGCTTGAACTACCAACCTGTAACGAATGCAGGTAGTGGATCCGCTGGACCACCGCAAGCGATGGTGTAAGCCTTTACCAGGGAGGGAATCTAAGTAGAACCCCGGTTTTTCACCAGAGCCCCGCCGCAAAGCGGATGGACTTGCTGCGGCGGAGAACTACCAGGTCGTCCCACTGGGTTGACTTGCTTGCGGTGGCAGCCAAGCATGCGTGGTACAAAATCGTGAGACGTAGGCGAAGTCGGGGACAGGCAAAGGTCAGGGCGGGCGGCAATGGTTCGTGGTCAAGACACAGAGCGAAACGGTTCGGTACAAAACGTAGACAGGTTTACAAGGCAGAAGAACTTTCTCTGAAGGCAGTAACGCACTAAAGATCCGAAAGGTGCCCCGGGAAGGAAGGGGTTAAATAGGGTAAACCTGCACCTTAACCAATAAATGGGCGTACTGCCCCTTAAATCCTGGAGAGCCGGCGCGCGGCGCGCCTAAGGCGCGGGCATGCGCACTCCGGCCGGCCAGGAGAACGGGAGGACGCGGGAGCGCGGAGAGGTAAGCGGGCAGCCGGGACCCGACCCGCGGGTGGCCGCACGAGTGTGCCCGCAGCCCGAGCGAGGGGCTGCGGGACCACTTGTGACAGTACCCCCCCCCCCCCCCCAGCCTCCTCCTCTTTCTGGTTCGGAGGAACCGCAATATGAACCGCGGTCCAGGAGTTTCGGATGTTTCCCTCAGTTCCCCATGATCTCTCCTCCAGCCCCGAACCCCTCCCAATCAACCAAAAATTTTGCCGTTTACCCCTAACCGACCTCATAGCCAAGATCTCTTTGACCGCAAATATGTTGCAGGCTACAGATCAGGAGAGGGGGGGACAACTTTTCTGGAGAAGCGGTTTCAACACGACAGGCTTCAGGAGGATACGTGAAAAGAATTAGGGATCCGCATGGTGGGTGGGAGTCGGAGCTTATATGATACTGGAATAAACCGGCTCAGGATTTCAAAGGGCCCCAGGAAGCGTGGACCCAGCTTGTAGCGGGGGAAAATTTTCAACCTGACAAAATTTGGGCGGACAGCCAGACTTTTTTCTCCGGAGTAAAGATTGGAGCTGGTCTCCTCTTTCTGTCCCCTGGGCCTTCATAAAAACGGCAGCAGCACGCTGCAGGGACTGACAGTCTGCCTCCAGATGCCAGATAAGTCGTGGACCAAGGCATCTACAGAGGGCACCTCGGAGGAGGAGGGCAGAGGGAGAGGGGGGCGGGGATGCCGACCATATCCCAACAAAAAAAGGGAGACGCGCCCGAAGCCCCGGAATCCAGTGAGTTGTATGAGAATTCGGCCCAGGGTAGGAGGCCCGGCCCCAAATCATCCGGCGACAGAAAACAAAATGACGTAAGTAACTGCCCCAGAATCTGATTGACCCTCTCTACCTGCCCGTTTAAGATTGCGGATGGGTAGGAAATAGGAAAAAGTCTAACTTCACCGCAATCGGGAGCAGAGTGCCGCCAGAACTTGGACACGAACTGCACCCCCACGATCAAAAACGATGTGCGGGGGCAGGCCAGCAGGTGGAAGATGTGACTAAAGAACAGGGAGCAAGACTTTGGTGCGTGAAGGAAACCCCTGGCAGTGGGACGAATGTACATCTTCGAAAACCTATCCTAATGACCCAGATCACGGTGTTACCCGCAGAGTAATGGAAGGTCGGTGATGAATCCATCGCCACATGGGACCATGGAGTACTGGGTGTAGGCAGGGGTAGCAGCAGCCCGAGGGCCCGTGGCGGGCACCTTATTCCCGGGGCACAAGTGGCACAGGCATCCACAAGTCCTTAGTATCTTTAGCCAGCCCGGGCCACCAGTAAAACCGAGAGATAAAAAATTGGAACGACTGCGGGCCCCCGGATGTCCCGCCAACAACGAGCAGTGTCCCCAATTCAGGATTTCCCCTTGCGCAGAGATGGCCGAACTAGGTCTTTGCCGGGAGGTATCTGCCGAAGGAGGACAGGTGCTGCGGGATCAGGCGTTCCGGAGGTATAATGTGTTGGGGTTTGCGGCTCCCTCTCCAGTGACGTCAGATGCGCGAGAGAGAGCATCTGCCCTGATGTTCTTTTCAGCAGGGCGAAAATGGATCCGGAAGTCAAATCTAGAAAAGAAAAGAGACCACCGTGCTTGCCGGGGATTGAGGCGCTGGCCGACTGGAGATACTGAAGATTTTTGTGATCCTAAATACCTCGAAAGGATGACACTCCCTCTAAAGATGCCGCCACTCTTCCAGGGCCATCTTGATAAACGAGTAATTCTCGTCCCCAAAAGCATAGTTCCTCTCCGCCGACGAGAAGGTCTTAGATAAGACGCCGCTGGTGGTAGTTTTCCCGTTGGGACCCTTCTGAGTAAGGATAGCTCCGGCCCCCACAGAAGAGGCATCCACCTCCAGAGCGAAAGGCTTCTCAGGGTCAGGGCGTGACAAAATAGGTGCGGAAGCAAAGGCCGACTTCAAATCTAGAAGGCTCTTTCGGGCCGCCGGTGGCCAACATTTGGGATTAGCCTTTTTTCCCGGGAGGGCCACAATAGGGGCCACCAGAGTAGAGAAATGAGGTATAAACTGTCGATAATAATTCCCCAAAGCCCAAAAAAACTTGAATGCTCAAAGTCCCAACAGGTCGTGGCCATTTTCAGGATAAGCAGACACCCTTTTGGGATCCATTTGTTTGACTCCGGTCGGAGACGATGTAACCGAGGAAAGGCAGACTGGTTTGTGGAACACACACTTCTCTAATTTGGCGTACAGGCGGTTGCTGCGAAGGGGTTGCAGGACTAGGCGTACCTGGGTAGATGGGTCCGAGGTCAAGGGGGGGAAAACCAGATGTCGTCCAGGTAAAATGATGACACAGGGGTAGAGCAGGGCCCTGAAGATGTTTGTTTACGAACTCTTGAAAGACCGCGGGGCATTGCACAGCCCGAAGGCATTAAACCAATACCAAAAATGGCCGTCGCGGGTATTGAACGCAGTCTTCCACTCATCTCCTTACGGGTTCTGATGAGATTTTATGCCCCGCGCAGGTCCCCAAATTTTGGGGAAAAACCTTGGCTCCCTGTAGACGTCAAAGAGTTCCGTAATTAGTTGGCAACGGGTACCGGTTTTTTACGGGAATCTGGTTTAGACCCCGTTAGTCGATGCAAGGACGGAGAGAACCATCCTTCTTCTGTACGAAGAAAAAAACCCGCTCCAGCGGTGATGAGGAACTTGCGAATAAAAACCCTTTTGCAGGTTCTCACGAAAATAGTCCGAAATGCCTGATCTCTGGTCTGGAAAAACGGGGAAAACTCTGCCCCCAGGAGGACTGGCCCCAGGAAGGAGGTCAATGGACAGTCATAGGGGCGATGAGGAGGAAGGGATTCGGCCTGTTTCTCCGAAAAGACGTCCGCGTAGTCCCGTATTTCTGTGGGAAGACCTGGCAAGGGCCCTGGAAGACTGATGAGGGGGAATGGCCCGGACTTTGGGCCCCGGGAAATGAGAGACAGCGATTCTGGCAGTTGGGGCCCCAGCGTAAGAACCTCCCCCGGGCCTCCCATTGAGGGTCGGGCATGGACTGCAGCCACGGAAGACCCAAGAGGATCGCTGAGGACGACCGAGGGAGGACATATAAGGGGATCTAATCCTTGTTTAAAGCCCCTACGCGGAGGACAATTGGCTTGGTTACGTGCCGAATGGGCCTCACTAAGAAGCTCGCCACTCACGAGGATATCACCAGGGGCTTCTCCAGACGGGTCACCGGAAGGCGATACTGGGACACCAGGCGGCGTGAATAAAGTTTCCCCCGGCGGATCCAGAATCCAAAAGGCGTGTACCCAAAAGTGAGTCCGGCACCAGACGAGACCTCAACCTCCATAGTAAAAGGGGTGAAGAGGAAGTTTTCACACCTAGGGACGCCTCTCCTACATAACCAAGGTGCGGGCGTTTCCCTGCCGCTGAGGGCGAAGCGGCAAACCATTGCGAAAGTGATCCGGGCTGGCACAGTAAAGGCACAATTTTTATGCCCGACGCGGGACAGCTCCTGTTCGGACAGATGTGCCCGGTCCACCTGCATGGGTTCTTCACTGATAGGATCGGAAGTGACAGCTGGGTCTTTGGAAGACCGGAGCCAGGCGAGGCAGACGGCGTGGTCGAGCGAAGTTCACGTTCCCCGCGTAGTTCCTCTTGCCGCTCGGGGAAGCGAACATCGATCCGAGTAGCTAGGGGGATCAGCTCGCTTAGGGAGGACGGGTCTCTCTAGCCGCTAGGGCGTCCTTAACTCTGCCCGGGCAAGCCCTTTTTGAAAGTGGGACATAGTGCGGCGTCGTTCCAGGTAAGCTCTGATGCCAGGGTCCGAAAACGAACTGCGTATCCGCCGACCGAGATCACCCTGGCGAAGATTCAGTAGAGCGGTCCCCTGCAGAGGATGCCCCGCTCCGGCTCTTCAAAGACACTGCGGAACCCCTGAGAGGAAAGCCTGTAGGTCCGTCGTCACCGATCGCCCCGGTCCCAGAGAGGGGTGGCCCAAGCAGAGCCTTCCCAGGACAGCAGACTGACCACGAAGACCACCTTAGAACGTTCAGTTGGGAATTGACCAGCCATCAACTCAACGGTCATCGAGCACTGGTAATAAATCCCCTGCACAGTTTGGAGTCCCCGTCAAACTTGCAGGTAAATGGTAAGCGTACCGAGAAGTCCCGGGTGCTGGCGGAGGTGTCGCCACAGGGGGAGGATCGGCGGCTGTTGTGGTTAGCCAGGAGCTGCTGCAAACATGGCGGACACCTGGTTCAGCTGCCGGGCTTGTTGCGCTAGTTGATGTGACTGCTGAGCCACTATCGCCGTGAGATCCGTTCACCGGGCAAAGGTACCTTGGCGGGATCCATGTGCCGGGTCTTACTGTAAACGAATGCAGGTAGTGGATCCGCTGGACCACCGCAAGTGATGGTGTAAGCCGTACCAGGGGACGGAATCTAAGTAGAACCCGGTTTCACCAAACCCCCGCAAAGCGGGATGGACTTGCTGCGGCGGAGACTACCAGGTCGTCCCACTGGCGTGACTTGCTTGCGGTGGCAGCCAAGGCCCGTGCGTGGTACAAAATCGTGAAGACGTAGGCAAGTCGGGACAGGCAAGAGGTCAGGGCAGGCCCGGGAATGGTTTCGTGGTCAAGACACAGAGCGAAGACGGTCGGTACACGTAGACGGGTAACAAGGCAAAAGAAGCTTCTCTGAAGGCAGTAAAAGCACTAAAGATACGGCAAAGGTGACCCGGAAGGAAGGGGTTAAATAGGGGCACCTGCACCTTAACCAATAATGTTCGTACTGCCCCTTTAAATCCTGGAGAGCCGGCGCGCGCCGCCTAAGGCGCGGGCCATGCGCACTCCGCCGGCCAGGAGAACGGGAGGACGCGGGAGCGCGGAGAGGTAAGCGGGCAGCCGGGGCCCGACCCGCGGGACCGGCAGGGGCCGCCGGACCCCGGCGGGTGGCCGCACGAGTGCGCCCGCAGCCCGGGCGAGGGGCTGCGGGACCACTCGTGACACAACCTCTGTCTTACGAAGCTGATCACCTATGCCCTGCACTACACAAGCAGCTCCTACAGACACAGTGTTGAATCCTTAGTTATACACTACAGATGATGACGTCATAACGAGGCGGGGCTTGCATTCGATCTGAGGAACAGAATGTCCTCTTTTCAAAGTAGCAGCTTAAGGACTGAACCTGTGAGGAGGTGAATCAACCTCTTGGCAAAAGCCCTTTAAACAGGCAGTAATTGCCCAGATCCTTCCCCCTAGAGCTGAGATGTACATAGAGCCAGCAGACTCTGGTTTCACTATCGATTTTAACAGCTCAGAGGGGAGTAAACACAGAGTGTGCAGGCAGCCAATCACAGCGCAGGGGGCGTGGCCATGATGTTTCCTGTCTAGGGCATATCCCATCAGGCTGAATGAAATGTCAGCCAGCCAATCACAGTGCAGGGGCGTGTCTAGGCACAGGAATCACCAGGGGCGTTCTGACCAGCAACAGCAGAAATAGAAGACAGATTTTCAGCGAAGCTGATATCTGCTAAACCAAGTGACAGAGGTAATGCAACCCAATTACAAAAGTGCTTATTTTTACTGTCCCCATAATCTGAGACATGACCTTTGTAACGATAAAACCCCTTTAAGAGCAGCAGTCTCTGAGACAAGTTGAGACACCCCACAAAAATCGCTGTATAAAAATCAGTTCTTCGGTAAGAGCTATCACAATCAGCCGCGGCAGCACCTTCCCTGATCAGTACAGTGAGAGGAGTGTGAGCTCCCAGCATCGTGCCCGGACTTATATAGTGCGGTGACGTCACAGAATCCCGCCAGTCTCTGATTGGCTTCATCTCTGCACATGTTATGCAGGCTATGCCCTTCTTCCTCCCAGAGTGCTTTGCCCCATGTAACGCCATGTGCTCGCAGCCATTTTATCAATCAAAAGCACACTTCGTTCACCCGAAGTACCACAAAGATCGATATCTAAAAGAAACTAAGTTTTCCTGAAATTCTAAACGAATTCCACTTCGTTAGAATCAATTTGCCCATCTCTAGTGTTAATATCTGATTTTTGTTAACTTTTAAAATGTCTGGTTTTCTTGGATACACAAAGGATGGCGCTGGACCAGAAGGATGCAAAAAAGTCAATTCTGCTTCTTCATCTTCACAATCTTTAGAGAGTAAGGTAGCCAGCCACCGGTGCCGAACACACTCACCAATATTGTAGCACACCGACTACCTTGATGTCTGTGTAGAGACTACTGTTTGTTCTAGAGTGAACATGTCAGGACATGTCATTTCTTGGAGCGCATCCGAAAGACGCAACGGACAGATGCAATGCAAATACGCATCAGCGATAGCTCATGTGAACGCTGCTGCTTGTTTGTCATTGCCGGCAGTGTTAAACACACTGCTAATTGTTAGATGCATGTCTGGGTCCATTCAGATGAACCCAGACACACATCACAAAAGCGTATCTTCACACGGACATAGGATGCCGTGTGAACAAACCCTTACTTACCCTTACTCTGCGGTGGGCAGATACTTCACATGATTGATAGAGCTGTTGTACTGTCATCTGCTCTGCATTCACTGATCAGCGCGTAGAGGCGTGGGGAGAGGGGGGGCAGCCCGCCGGCCCAATAGATATGTCACTTATCTCCCCGCCCGTACAATACGATTGTATTGTACGCAAGGGGGGACGAGGCGTAACCCATAGTTCTCTATGAGAGCTATGGATTACTGTAATTATGGGGTGCATTTTGCCTAGTTTTAAGCGCGAAATACGCAGCAAAATGCGCCCCAAAATGAGCCGAGTGAACATACCCTAACAAAGCTTTCTCCTCTGTCCTCTCCTGCTTCTAAACTGTAACATAATAAAATAATTCAGTAATATCTAAAAATCATGGATTATTTGGTAAATATAGACCTCACACTTTTAGACCACAAGCTGAAAGATCTGAATTCAAGATTTTCGAAATTGACACTGAAATAGTTATATTTTTAAATATGATCCCATCGCGACACCAACTTGAATTTTGGTACAGATGTGGCAAGCAGCATAGCAGGCACATGTGCATTTTTTTTAATTTTTAAATTAAAATTTAGCGTTTGCGCTCGCATGGGTAAAATATTAACAAAGATACTCTTGTGACATATCTTGTGAAAACCTGTACAGTTCTGAGTAGAATGGTGTTTATTTTGTTTCTCTAACTTTTTTCAAGCCTTAGTTATTGTCACGTACACACTCACCAGCACGTGACTGGAGGCCACTGTAATGGAGTAGTATTATTTCATCTTTAAATCACATCTCACTCAGGTGGCAAATCAAGCATAAATCGCACCCCAAGACAGTTCCAGCACCCCAAGTTATCCGCTGCCACCACCTTTCTTCAATGCTCAAAAAGAACAGGAGTAAATCAGAGGGAAGGACTCTGATTCCAAAATACTTAAAAACACTTAAAAAAACGCTTACCAGGTTACCTCACTGCTCTCCAGCAGCTCCATGGTTAAAAAAAACACTTATTCAAGGTTATGGATCTGTACAGCGACAAGAACTAATCTTATTAATTTTAATTTTATTATTAAACGATTTACAGTGCTTACATAGAAAAAATACAATAACAAAGAACATGACATACATAGCAACAGTTGTAAAATAAAAAGAGAAACTTAGAAAGACTATACACTTACAATGCGTCAGCTTTCAAATCCAAGTGGTATGGATGAATGAAGATGAGACACTGTTCAATCAGAAATTGAACCCCAGGCTATGAACATCAGATTTGAGACTGGCAATGTGTTTTATAGGCCCAAATCTCTATCTCAGATTCCACACCTCCCATCAGCTAATTAGGATAATTAGGTCGCACTCACTGGCTGAAGATATAATGAGGTGGGCGGACCCTTGATGTTTAATGAGGACTGTTGCTTACTATCCCCATTAGATGGCAATCACGGACTGTGCTTCTGCGTTGACAGCTCAATTAACTATGAACTTTTTGTGGCTAATCTTTTATGGTTGTGTGGCGTCATAGGCCACATCTGCTTGGTTCTCTGGTTGGAGTTTGTATATCTTAAAACCCATAAAATTGTCATCAATATGCTGCTTATCAGATATGCACTAGGTTGTAAAAACACACAGGGTAATATAAATGTCCCAAGAGATTTGGGATTTTCCCTGGACTAAAGCTACACATTCCATTCCCAAGGAATGGTATCCTGATGACATAAGCATGGCTGAATACCAATACCGAATACACAAAATTAGAGATGGGCGAATTTCTCAAAAATTCAGTTCGCCGAATTCGCCGAATTTTCCAACAAAATCCGTTTCGTTCCGAATTACTTCGGGAAGAATCGCGTTAAAAAACAGCTATTTCCTGGCTGCACAGAGCCTGTAGGGTGCTGTAGAACATTGTGCCATTCTTAAATATGCAGAGGGAGCTTGGTTTAGACTTCATACAATGCTGTGTTTTAGTATCACATGCACATGACTGCCGCCGCTCTTAGAATCGCTTCACTCTAAAATTCCCTGGGCACTTACGGGGCAAAACTGACCAAAAAACTGAAGTGGGAACGCAGCCTGACAAGGTAACGTCAGTTGGAAAAAAATGAGCTGAGGGCTAAGATCCTACGATAGCGTCAAAGAACACAGAAGTATGTTACCGGAGCTGCCACAGATCGCAGCATAGTAAGGGGACGTCACAGCAGGAGTCACCCTGCGAGGCCACAGCATCCGGTGTCATCTACCGGCCATGTGTTGACCACGCACTAGGTCAAACACTTTCTCCCAGATGATATCTGACAACCCCAGCCAAGAGTCGATGGGTTTGTCACACACAACCCCTAGTTGGCATGGCCCGGGAGCAGGTGAGGGGCTCTCACCTGTCCTCAACCGACCTCTGTCCTGTTCACTTCCCACAGCCAGAGAACTACTATGTGCTGTGGCCTCTGCGCCACTATACAGGGAGGACAAAATATTTGAGGACAGTGGGCAGCAAAAAGGTGGGGAAGACATCCGCTGCTTCTTGCAGAAGCGGGCAAATAGTGATGAGGAGAGTTGCGATGGGGGGTTATGTTGCGAGCGGTCATGCTTTGTACAGCGACACCGTTGAGATAGACGGCAGTGACAGGGAAACACTAATCGATGTAGCCGATCGCACTTGGGAGGGGGGGTTAAGAGGAATGGGACAAGGTAAGGTGCCCTATTAAAAAAGGGCGAAAGTGCCCCCCAAAAAGAAAAATTCACCCACTCCTTTCCTCCTTGCCCCCCAATTTTCTCCCTGGGATAAGGGCACCCTCCGTTCGCCTCCCCTGAACCCTTGTCCCGGCCCTGGAAGCTTTTCCTTTTCTCTACTTTAAGTTTTGGGAGAGGGGAGGAAAGAAAGGTTTTGGACGAAGACGTCGGGGATTTGGACAGTAGAGTTAATGTCGGGCCGGGATGTAAAGTTGGTATCATCCATACTTGTGGTTTTGGAAAGACATGTGAGCTATGAGCTGACCCGACAACTTACAAGGTTCATCGTTTCAGGGGGAAAAGAGAGCAGCAGCTCGCTTTAGGCATTTTTCCGCGCCCGTAATTTTGCTGTGTGGCTGGGAGTCGCGGGGCGCTGGAGGTTGGGTGCCAAAAGGGGCCAGAATTTAGCCACCCACTTTCAGGCCCCCCAGAAAGTACGGCACAAGGGTTTATTTGGCAGCGGGGGGTAACAGTCAGTCATGGGGGAGTTTTGGGGGGTAATATCACCATCGGCGGTGTTTTTGTTTTTTGACGAACCCCGAGGAGGGTTGAAAAAAAACTATTGTAAATCTGTGGGCAGAAAGAAAGGGACCAGGGCCCTAAGTTGGCACCACGGCCCGCTCAACTCAGTGGACCATACTTTTTCAGTGTGGGGGTACTCCTGTCCCAATCTATACAATAAACAGATTAAAATTTTGCAAAATTTTACCAAACATTTTTTAAAAGTCCCTAAATAAAAGACTCAATCTGTAACACTCGTTCTTGCGTTTTAGTAGTTTTGCAACCCCTAGCGGGTGCGGGAACATTCAAAAGCATTTTTCCAAATGCAAATGCTGCACCGCATACCCCGGCACCCACTTAAAATCATACTTTTCGACGGGCGGCGTACGCAGGCGCGCGACGTTTGGGGGGACCTCCCCCTTTCTCACCCTTTTAAAGTCCCCCTGTCCCAACACCAGCGCACCCAGGGGGAAACCCTCCCATTTCAGGGGTGTCAAGGCTTCACCACCTCTGCAGAAGAAAAAATCCCTCTCTATTACTCATCTACCTCGGATACCCCCCTCCTCGGCACTCATGGGCCAGCAGTCATCCACCGAGACGATTGCCAAAGACAGCATATCGTCTCCTCCCTAAGTGCAGAAGCTGACCCCTTGTTTTCAATGGTGGTATTTGCATACCTCCCTTTTCAAGTGGTGGACTTTTGCACCATTTAAAGAAATGGCCGGGAAACTTGGCATTCATTCTGCCCTTGTAACGACACAGGTAGTGGCCCTTGGACCACCCCAAGGGGTGGGGTCTAAATAGGTTCCGGTTTTCACCAAGCCCCCAAAGCAGGATGGTTTCTGCGGGGGGATCTACCAGTCCTACCCCTGACATGACTTGCTTTTTGGGGGCAGCCGAGGGGAAACATGGTACTAAATCTAAAACAAAACTCGGGTTCGGGGAAGGCGGGAAGGTAGGACAGGCAGCAATGGGTTTGGTCAAGGGACGAAGGCAAGAGGTCGAACCCGGATAGAAAAATAGCTGAAAGGAAACTCTTTCTCTTTTGGCTCTAAAAATTTTATTAGTATTTTTTATTTTTTATTTGGGGGCGGTTGTGGAGGAGCCTTTTTTCCCTTTCAAAAGCAGTAAGAATTTTCCCCAGCTTTCAAAATCTGGCACCTGGGTAATATTCAGCAAAATTTTTTTTTATCACCGTTTATCTGTTCATGAACAAAAAGAACGTTTTTCAACTTGCTTTTAAACCACTTTTAAATTGTGTGGATGAATTTTTTTTTCCACCATAAGGCCATGTTCACACGGCTTAAAATGGGCCGTATTTCGTCCGAATTACGCGCAATCGAATACGGGGCCCAAACGGCCCATTCCTTACGGGAATTCACAGTTCCATAGAGAACTATGGGTTACGCTCCTCCCCCCGCCCGGCGGCCCCCGGGCGGGGGGATAATTGCTTGGGCACTTTTTCCCGGGGTAACGCGCCCCTAGCAGTGATTGTCAATGGCCGGCGAAGTGCCGCCCCCTGCTTACTCCCCCCCCCCCCCGCCCCCCCCCACCGGGTAATTTCGGGGCGAATTACGTCCCCCAATTAAACCGGTGAACATAGCCAACAGGGAGGGCCTCCCGAAGGACTTGGTTTTTTGTTTATTTAAATTGGAATACGATTCCATTCTTTACACTGAAGAATTATCCAAAGCCAGTTTTGCAGCATTTGCTTTACTTCTTTTTTGTTCTGTCCCATTCCAGTTTTATACTGAATTTAATCAACAATGGCACAGAATGCAAAAAAGCATTCCCTGTAGTTATGGTCTCCTTCAGTTCAAGTTCCATACGGTGCATTTGAACAAACTGGTGTAACGCAGAAACTGGATTCAAACCACCACATTTATACTTTATGAATGTTTGATCGTCACTGCTGTCCTTCTCAACAGTCTTGGCATGCAGAGGCTGACCGCTCGCCAAAAAACTTCCCATGCCACTCTCCACATCAATACTGAAGAAGCAAGAAGCAGGGGATGTATGCCCCACCTCTTCGTTGGCAAGTAGCTGCTGACTGTCCTCAAGTTGTTCGTCCTCGCTGTATAGTGGAGCTGAGCCCAGACCACATACTAGTTTTCTGACTGAGGGACCCGAATTGGACAGAGTCTGGTTGAGGACAGGTGAGGACCGCTGACCTGTTCCCGGGCCATGCCAACTAAGAGTTGTATCTGACGAACCCACCGCTAGGGTTGTCAGATGTCATCTGGGATGAAGTTGATGACCTACTCAACCAATCAACCCTTGGGTTGCTGATCAACACACGGCCGCTACATCATACCGGCAGTTCTGGCCTCACCGAGTCACCCCTGCTGTGACGTCCCCTTACTGTGCTGTGAACTGTGCCTGCTCCCGGAATGTTTGTGCCAAAAATTTACAGACTCTGTTTAAGGAAGATATCTGTATATGATAAATACACACCCTGTATTTGACTCCAAATGAGCCCACTAACAAGCTTGGGTAACCCTTGGATATAAATTGCGCTCCACAAATGGCCAGGAAAAATTTACTTGTATGTGCTGTTTAAAAAAACTGTGTATTTTACTGAATATAAAAGCACAACGAGGATTAATTAACCTTTGGTTATAAATTATTCTACAGGAAAAATTTCTTCTTTTGCGTTGAAAAACACCATTTGTTTTACTGACTACAATAGCACAAACACTCTTAATTAACCCTTGGATATAAATTTCGCAAAAGAAATGAGCTGCCAAAAATTAACTGGTACGTGTTGTGTTAAAACGACGTGTATTTTACTGACTACAACAGCAGAAACACGCTTAATTAACCCTTGGATATAAATTACGCAAAAGCAATGAGCTGCCAAAAATTAACTAGTATGTGGTGTGTTAAAATGACGTGTATTTTACTGACAACAACAGCAGAAACACGCTTAATTAATGTAATGCAGCGGGGTAGTGGATCCACTTGGCCACCGCAAGCAGTGGCATGGCCCACAACAGGGAGCGGAGTCTAAGTGGGTCCCGGTTTTCACCAGAGCCCGCCGCAAAGCGGGATGGACTTGCTGCGGCGGGATTCCACCAGGTCGCTACCCCTGAGGTGACTTGCTTGCGGTGGTAGCCGAGGTGCAGCGTAGAGCAGAATCGACAGGCAAACTCGTAGTCGGGGACAGGCCAGAAGGTCAGGGCAGGCAGCGAAAGTTCGTGGACGGAGAACGTAAGCCGGAGGGACTGGTACACGGAAACGGCAACCGGACCACAGAAGAGGCTTCCTCGCATAGGGTATAGGTGCTATGGATTCGGCAAGGTGCTTCCGGAAGGCGGAGCAATATGTAGGGTCAGCAGCCGGCATCAGCCAATTACCGGCGTACTGGCCCTTTAAATTCAGAAGAGCCGGGGCGCGCGCACCGGCCGGCAGACAGACGCGGAGGAGCAGGAGCGTGTTTGGGTAAGTGACTGCGCCCGTACCGAGCGAGTGCGGCCGCAGATCGCGGCGCAGCCCGGCACGGGCGCAAGGAGGGTCCCGGGGACCGAGTGCGTCCGCAGCCCGAACTGCGGGCTGCGGCGCAACTCGTGACAATTAACCTTCGGATATAGATTATGCTACAGAAAAAAATTCTTCTTTGGCGTTGAAAAACACCGTTTCTTTTACTGACTACAATAGCACAAACACACTTAATTAACCCTTGGATATAAATTGCGCAAAAGAAATGAGCAGCCAAAAATTAACTGGTATGTGGATTGTAAAAACTCTGTTTTTTTTAAACTGATATACAACAGAAAAAAACAGGTTTTAGATAAACTTGGATATTCAATTTTGCTCTAGAATGACAGTAGCATTAAAAATGTATATGCAGCTGAATTGGACGCACATTGGACTTCAATTCCAATTACCACAAATCAAAATTAGAAGGGAAAAGAGAAGTCAGTCTCTGAGAAAAGCGGGTGACACCCCCTTAAAAATTGCTTTTATAAAAGTTATTTCTTTTGTTTGATATCTCAGCTAGAGTACTGCAGCAGCTACAGCACGGCACGAGAGCAGTGTGAGGAGCGCGTGGCTTGGGCCGGACTTATATAGTGCGGTGACGTCACAGAATCCCACCGGTTCTGATTGGCTTAATCTCTGCACATGTCATTGAGGCCCCTTTTTACTTCCATCCAGACTTCTTTGCCCCATGTAACGCCATGTGCTTGCGGCCATTTTGTCAATTAAAAACACGCTTCGTTCCTGCGAATCACCCCAAACTTCGACTTCGTTCAGAATCGAAGTTTTCCTGAAATTCTAAACGAACTCCACTTCGTTAGACTCGATTCGCCCATCTCTACACATAATACATACATACAATTCTTATGACTGTTATAAACAGACCTTTTGATAATATCATCAGACATTGTCCTCACAGTTATGAGGAGAAATGTAGAGGTGGGTAGCACCAAACTTCGCACTTTTTCCGAACTTTGAAAATCAATTAAAATAAAATCTAGAATTTTTTTTCTTCACATTTTGTATTCTCTGACACACTACTATCAAATAAAATCTCAAAAGAATTAAAAATATAGAGGTAAAAATAATTGGTCTGGTTACCTGCTGTATTCCTGCTGTTGCACCTGTCCAGTTACCTGCTGTATTCCTGTCATTGTAACTGTATAGTTACCTGCTGTATTCCTGCTGTTGCACTTGTCCAGTTACCTGCTGTATTCCTGCCATTATGACTGTACAGTTACCTGCTGTACTCCTGCCGATGCATCCATTACCTGCTACCATCGTTCTCAGTGTCCCTGTGCTGCACTTCGGCTGTCACCGCGGGTAGCCACGTCAGAGGTAGCGACCTGGGGGTTCCCCGCAGCAAAGTCCATCCAGCCTTGCAGCGGGCTTCGGTGAAGACCGGGGGCCCATTAAACTCCGTTCCCTATACCATCCTTCTGACCCTGCTGGATCGTTACAATCAGGTTTATTGTGGCTGAATACATTTTTACATTGACCTGCCTTTAATTAGAGATACAGAGTAAAGATACTAGTATCAGATACATTATTATCTTTATTTTACTATGACCCGAGAAAATTAAAATTATTCACATGTTCTTTTTATAAATAAGAAAACTTAGCAGGGTCACATAATTTGTTCAATTACATGTTGACAACTTAAGCCACATTAATAGGTATCACATTACTGAAACATGAGTTAGGTTTACTGGCAGTAAATAAATGAAATAAAAAAAAAAGTATGTAGTCCATTGTCATACTATTTATAATAGACCATTTTCTAAGGATAAAAAGCTCACACTCATCTATGTATGAGGCTGTGTTCAGCTAGGGCATTTTAATCGCAGTTCCATTGTGTTTTACAGTGAAGCAAAAAGGTATTTAAAAAAACACATATGTTTTGCTACAAAATGCTGCAGTTACTGTATATAGTTAGTATGGTTCAAAAAAGACGTGAAGTGGTCCCTCAACATACAATATTGTTTGGTTCCAGTACAACCATTTTACACTATATTGAAACCATCGTTTGCTAAAACCATAATTCTATGGGAAACTAGTAATTGGTTCTGAAATGTCAAAATGTCAAAATACTGAAAAAATAATGCTAATTAAAATTAAAGAAAATGAAGCAGATAACTAGTACCGATAAAGCAAGTCCTTACATATCATTGTCAGAAAGAATTGTTGGAAGCTGCAAATCACTTTCTTTTTTGAGGATAGGTGTAATGACTATGCCTGTTCAGGCCGCAACGCAGTCCTCTGCCCGTGGAGTGTAGCAGAGACTGTGCTTTTGGCCATGATTTGGTGCCAAATTGTGTGTTTTCTCTGTACTAGTCTGAAATATGTACCGACTGTGTGGTGATTGACAGGTTCTCCACTACACCCATCTGGTTACTTCTGCTAGCCTTAGTGCTGGGCTGGAGATAGTTTAGACTGAGGGGTGATAGACAATTGCTTTCACTACTGATCTCTCTTCCCTGTCAGCCTGTGTTCTATGGTGTTTGGAGGTCAGACAGCAGGTCCAATCCCACCCTGCACTCTGACATCCCTTTAGAAGACCACTTTTTTTCTGGGACATTGCTTGTGATAGTCTCTTGTAGCTTGAGTTGGCGTTTCTGACTGGATTATATTGCTTGGATTCCTGACCTCTTTGCATGCCTTGTTGACCTCTGCCTTTGCCTGCCACCTTTGTACCATTTTTGCTATCTCCGATTTGACCTATTTCCATCCGACTATTCTCTATTGTGTTTGTCTGCCTTGTCTTGTTCAGTGTTTCACTTTACCAGTGAAGGGACTGTCGTCCAGCTGTTGCCGATTGCTTAGGAATGGGCTGGAAAGTAGGCAGGGACAGCTTTGGGAGAAGGGGGGGGGGGGGGGGGCTTAGCGCTAGGGTTCATACTCTATGTCTTTCCCTGTCATCCTATTTTGGTCCCGGGGCTCCTCGCTGTAGGAGTTTATTTGTGTTATGTATTTTATACACAATGTACCAGAAATAAAGAAAATTGGGCCCTCATCCTGGCACATGTAAAGAACAGTACAGGACATGTAGTACCAAACTGTACTTTAGAGAGGAGTTACTAGACCTCCAATCACTAAATGCACTTCACTATTACAGATGTTTTACAAGTAAAATAACTAGTTGGATCTTTCAGTAAAGCTGCAGATCAGCAGTATCCATGAGATTGTATGTGGTTTCAAGGTATAATGTCACCGGAAAGACTATTGTGTGGTTAAAATATTGTATCCTAAGGCCAGTGTACTTTGAGGGACCACTGTATATCCATTAAGTTCCTCCAATCGTTTTACAGATAAAACGTTTTAAAATGTATTTCATTAGTAAAAACCATTAGTTTTTAAATTATGATGTTTTAAAATCCTATTTAAGGGGTTTTTTCCCCACCATGAAATTTTAAAACACCCAAACAGCCAGCCTTAAAATCACACATGCTGCTCTAGCTGTGGGTGTGCCTATAGCAGTGACTGACACATCAGCTCTGCTCTTCTTAGCTATTCCTGTTACACTGACGTAAGACACTAAAGATTAGTGTGCAGCTTGTATAGCAGTGTAAATTTGATGTACCCTCAAAATCACTCCACACACAGCAATCAATGTCTAACCTGCTGGCAATAAAAGTGAGCAAACTCCTAAGTGAAAATGGACAAATTGTGCCCAAAGTGTCAATATTTTGTGTGGCCACCATTATTTTCTAGCACTGCCTTAAATCTCTGGGGAAAGAAGCTTACTAGAGCTTCACAGGTTGTCACTGGAATCTTTGTCACGGCTAGGCTGCATTCAGGCTGCAGGGATCAACAGGCTGCAGCAGCTGATTTGCAACCCCACCCTGATACACTTGTGCTGGCAGCTCTGTTTGTGACAGACGCCCAGCCAATGGGGGGGTCCCAGAGGCCGCTCCCAAAAGCTACAGGGGCGGTATCCGGGAATCACATTTAAAATCCCTGCTAGCTGAGTGCTGCGCCTGTGGAAATTTCCTGCTGGGTTTGCTTTCCTGTTGTTTTGTATTGTGCTGTTTACTTGTGTACTGACCTCGGCTTTTGTTTACGTACCCCGGTTGTCTTCTGATTTTGTACCTCGCTCCCGTTCGTGTTTTTACCTCGGCTTGTTTACGTTTATCCCCTCTGGTTCTGATTTGTGGCTTTGGCGTTCCCGTTTTGGTATTTACTCGGACTGTCTGACTATTCTACTTCCTGATGGCCCCCCACACTCTAGCAGCGCAGGGACTGTCGCCCAGTTGCCGTCTGCCGTCTAGGGCAGCACGTCAAGTAGGCAGGGACAGTGGGCTGGGTTCCAGTCAGGGCTCACTGTACCTCCCTTGACGTGACATTTTCACAGGCCGTAACCGTTACTGCTCTACCCTCACTATGAACCCCATGACAGCTATGGTAGAGCAGATGCAGGGGCTTACCCAGGTAGTCCAGGATCTGGCGCTGAGGGTAGAACAGCAGGAGTCTACCCCAAGGCAGAGTGTCCTGTGGAGCCCCCTATCCAGTTGCCTGAAAGGTTCTCAGGTAACAGGAAGGCCTTTGTGGCATTTAGAGAGGGATGTCGCCTGTATTTTAGGCTCCGCCCATGTACCTCGGGCAATGAGGAGCAAAGAGTGGGAATGGTTATGTCCCTACTTCAGGGTCCCCCCCAGGAGTGGGCATTTTCATTACCGCCAGATTCGCCTGAACTGTCTTCTGTGGACAGGTTCTTTGCCGCTTTAGGGGTACTTTTTGATGACCCAGATAGGGAAGCTGTGGCCGAGGCTCAGCTGACCACCTTGAAGCAGGGTAAAAAGACGGTGGAGGAATTTTGCTCTGAATTTCGTCGCTGGTGTGTTCCGTCTGGGTGGAACGACCCAGCTCTCAGATGCCAGTTTAGATTAGGGTTAGCCGATCATGTGAAGGATTTGTTGGTGGCTTACCCTACCCCTGGTACATTAGATGAGGCCATGGCACTAGCCGTTCGTCTGGACAGACGTTTTAGGGAAAGACGTCGGGAAAAGGTTTCCTCTCCGGTGGTCCACACCATGGTCACTTCTAAACCCGTTGTTTCCTATGTAAACCCAGAGGAGCCCATGCAAGTGGGGGCTTCTTCCGCGACTGCTGCTAGTGACCGTAGGATTACTCGTCGCACCCAGGGGTTATGCTTCTCTACGTGGCGAAGATGGACACGGCATTCGGGAGTGCTCCAACCGGAAGACCAGGCCAGAAAAATGCCAGCGCCTAGGTGGTCAGTAGGAAGATCACCTAGGCGAGCAGGTATTTCCTATCATATCCAAAAAATTGCTGCTACCAGTTAAGATTTCATACTTGTCGCTGTCTGGTTCTGGGAGTGCGTTTGTAGATTCTGGATCAGCTTCTAATTTTGTTGATGCGTCTTTCGTCAAACGTCTGGGCCTACCTTGGAGACCGCTATCTGAGTCTCTACAGGTTGTGGCTATTGACTCCACTCCACTAGCTAGGGGCACAATCCAACATTGTACTCCTGACCTGGATGTTGGTTGGATCCATACATACTGAAAAGTGTATTCTATTTATTATGGAGGGGCTGCCCACTGATGTGGTGTTGGGACTGCCCTGGCTTCAGAAACATAACCCAGTGTTTGACTGGAATTCAGGTGAATTAGTCAAATGGGGACAACGGTGTGTTGACAGATGTCTCCCTACCATACTGGGCAATACTGAGGTGGAGCAGATTTCTGTTTTTATCCGTGACTTTGCTGCAGTATTTTCTCAGAAACAGTCGGAGATACGACCCCCTCATAGATCTTATGACTGTGCCATTGACCTAGTGCCCAGAGTGAGGTTTCCCAAGGGGAGGATATATAATCTGTCTGGTCCAGAGAGACTGGCAATGAAACAATATATTGCAGAAAGCTTACAGAAGGGGCATATCCGACCTTCGGTGTCTCCCATGGGTGCAGAGTTTTTCTTTGTAGGAAAAAGGATGGAGGCCTCCGTCCATGATAGATTACCGTGAACTGAATAAAATAACGGTAAATAACCAATACCCATTACCCTTGATCCCTGATCTGTTCAACTAAATCCAGGGAGCAAAATGGTTTTCCAAGTTGGACCTTAGAGGGGCCTATAACCTCATCCGTATCCGAGAAGGGGATGAGTGGAAAACCGCGTTTAACACTCCCGAAGGTCATTTTGTGTATCTGGTGATGCCGTTGGGGTTGTGTAATGCTCCCGCGGTGTTCCAGAACCTGGTTAATGATGTTTTCCGTGAACTCATCGGTTGTTGTATGGTCGTTTACCTGGATGACATTTTAATCTATTCGGAAGATTGGTCGTCCCACGTTAAACACGTACGACAGGTATTGCAAATCCTGAAGGAAAATAGTTTGTTTGTCAAGCTTGAAAAATGTGTTTTGGGGTGCAGGAGGTACCTTTTCTTGGGTACATCCTGACTCCTAACTCAATTTTGTATGGACCCGATAAAATTCAGGCCATTCTCGATTGGGTCCGCCCTTCATCTCTGAAGGCCCTACAGCGGTTCCTAGGGTTTGCGAACTACTATCGTAAATTTATTCGTAATTTTTCTGTCTTAGTTCGGCCTCTGACTGACATGACTAAGAAGGGGGTGAAGTTCAGTAATTGGCAACCTGAGGCCATAGATGCATTTGAGAAGCTTAAGCAGTGTTTTGTATCAGCTCCTGTGTTTATTCAAGTGATCACAGCAAACCCTTTGTCGTTGAGGTTGGATGCTTTCCGAGTATGGCGCAGGGGCGGTCTTGTCTCAGGGGTCCGCTAATATGACTAATCTTCGTCCTTGTGCCTTCTTTTCACGTAAATTTTCCTCAGCTGAAAGGAATTATGATGTTGGGAACCGGGAGTTGTTGGCTATTAAGTGGGCCTTTGAGGAATGGCGCCATTTCCTCGAGGGTGCCCAGCATCAAGTCACGGTCCTTACCGATCATAAGAATCTCACCTTCTTAGAGAGTGCTAAAAGGTTAAATCCACGTCAGGCGCGTTGGGCATTATTTTTTACGCGCTTTAACTTTGTTGTTACTTACAGACCTGGTTCGAAAAATGTGAAGGCTGATGCTCTATCTAGAAGCTTCTGTGCCAGCCACGCATCTCAGGAGGGTCCGGCACCTATATTGCCCAAGGAGACTGTTGTCTCAGCTATTTCCCCTGATTTAGCCACTGAGATTATGTCCCACCAGGATATGAGACCTGCTAACTGTCCTATTTCAAAGGTCTTTGTCCCCACTCAGTTTAGGCTACGAGTTTTAAAAGAATTTCATGATTCTGTGTTGTCTGGGCATCCTGGAGTGTCTGGCACAAAAAAGCTTATTTCTCGTAATTACTGGTGGCCGTCATTGCCTCGTGATGTTGAGGCTTATGTGGCATCTTGTGAAGTCTGCGCTCAATCAAAGGTTCCCAGAACTCGTCCTCTGGGGAACTTTGCCCCCTACCTATACCTGAACATCCATGGACCCATATCTCCATGGATTTTATGACAGACCTTCCTCCTTCAGAGGGCAAAACAGTTATTTGGGTGGTAGTGGATCGTTTCAGCAAAATGTGCCATCTTGTTCCGTTAAGGGGGTTACCGTCGTCCCAAAAACTCGCTGAACTCTTTGTCAAACACATTGTCAAGCTTCATGGGTTACCAGAGAATATAGTTTCGGACAGAGGGGTTCAGTTCGTTTCTCGATTTTGGAGAGCCCTTTGCAAGGCTCTGGGTATCACCCTGTCCTTCTCTTCTGCCTTCCACCCAGAGACTAATGGGCAGACAGAGAGGGTAAATCAAATGGTAACACAAAAACTCCATTATTATGTATCTGATCAGCAGGTAGACCGGGTAAAATACTTACTGTTGGTTGAATTTGCCATTAACAATCAGGATAGTAGCTCGTCGGGGACCTCACCATTTTACTGTAATTACGTTTTACCCTAGGCATGCATCATTTTCCAGGGCTACGTCTGATCACAGCGGGGTGGATGTTATCATTAAAGATCTGTGCACAGTCTGGGCCCAAGTTCAGAAGAACTTGGTTCATACCCAGAACATCCAGAAGAAAAATTCTGATAGACGGCGTCTTTGTTCTAGAGAGTTTGCGGTTGGGGATAAAGTATGGTTGTCCACCCGAAATCTGCGATTAAAAGTTCCCTCTGGTAAACTCGCGCCGCGATTTGTAGGTCCATATGTGGTTCAGGAGGTGGTTAACCCGGTGGCCTATCGCCTGAAATGACCCTCTTCTCTACGTATACATAATGTGTTCCATCGTTCACTTCTTAAGAGGTATATTCACCTGTGACTCCGCCTCTAGACCTCCTCCTCCAGTTTGCATAGAGGGGGAGTTAGAATATGAAGTCGCCCGTATTTTGAATTCTCGTAAGGTCCAAAGGTCACTGCAGTACCTGGTCTATTGGAAGGGGTATGGTCCCGAGGAGAGATCATGGGTTCCGCCGAAATCCATCCATGCTGATGACCTGGTGAGGAAATTCCATGAGTCTTACCCGGACAAACCCAGACCAGGGAAGGGTCCGGTGGCCTCTCCTAAAAGGGGGGGTACTGTCAGGGCTAGGCTGCATTCAGGCTGCAGAGATCAACAGGCTGCAGCAGCTGATTTGCAACCCCACCTGATACACTTGCTGCTCGCAGCTCTGTGAGTGACAGACGCCCAGCCAATGGGAGGTCCCGGAGGCGTCAATCAGCTACAGGGGCGGTATCGGGAATCACATTTAAACTCCTGCTAGCTGAGTGCTGCACCTGTGAATTTCTGGCTGCCTTGCTTTCCTGTGATTTATATTGTGCTGTTTACTTGTGTACCTGACCTCGGCTTGTTTACTTACCTCGGCTTGTCTTCTGATTTTGTACCTCGCTCCCGTTCGTGTTTGACCTCGGCTTGTTTACGTTTATCCCTCTGGTTCTGATTTGTGGCTTTGGCGTTCCCGTTTTGGTATTTACCCGGACTGTCTGACTATTCTACTTCCTGACGGCCCCCCGCACTCTAGCAGCGCAGGGACTGTCGCCCAGTTGCCGTCTGCCGTCTAGGGCAGCATGTCAAGTAGGCAGGGACAGTGGGCTGGGTTCCAGTCAGGGCTCACTGTACCTCCCTTGACGTGACAATCTTCTTCCAATCTTCCATGATGACATCACGTGGGTGGTGGATGTTAGAGACCTTGCGCTCCTCGCAAAGGCTCAATAGGGTTTAGGTCTGGAGACATACTTGTCTAGTCCAGTACCTTTACCCTCCTTTTCTTGAGCAATGCAGTGGTTATCTTGGAGGTGTGTTTGGAGTAGTTATCTTGGAATACTGCGCTGCAGTCCAATTTCCAAGGTGAGGGGATCATGCTCTGCTTCAGAATGTAACAGTACATGTTGGCATTCATGGTTCCCTCAATAAACTCTAGCTCCCCACAGCTGGCAGCACTCATATAGCTCCAAACCATAACACTTCCACCACCATGCCTGACTGTAGACAAGGCACTCGTCTTTGTACTCCTTACCTGGTTGCTGTCACACACGTTTGACGCTATCTGAACCAAATAAGTTTATCTTGGTGTCACCAGATCACAGGACATGTTTCCAATAATCCAGTAATCCAAGTAGTCTGCTTGTCTTCAGCAAACTGTTTGCAGGCTTTCTTGTGCATTATCTTTAGAAGAGGCTTTCTTCTGGGATTACAGTCATGGAGACCAATGTAATGCAGTGTGCAGTGTATGGTCTGAGCACTGACAAGCTGACGCCCCACTACTTTAACCACCGCAGCAATGCTGTTGTAACGGCTGGGTAGTGGATCCTCTGGACCACCGCAAGCGATGATAGTTAAGCCACGCCAGGGAAGTAGCCCTCGGTTTTCACCAGAGCCCGCCGCAAAGAGGGATGGACTTGCTGCGGCGTGAGGCTACCAGGTCGTTACCCCTGACGTGACTTGCTTGCGATGGCGGCCGAGGTGCAGCGTGGTACAGAATCGTAGTCCAAGAATCGTAGTCGTGGGCAGGCAGTACGGTCATGGCAGGCGACAATGGTTCGTGGTCGTGGACAGGCAGGAAGGTCAGGGCAGGCGGCAGAGGTTCAGAGTCAAGAAACGTAGCAAGAGGTCTGGTACACGGTAAGGCGAGAATATACTTCAGGAACGCTTTCTCTAAGGCTCAGGACAACATAGATCCAGCAGGGAAGTGACGTGGATCCAAAACCTATATAGAGAAAGCGCCTGGTAATTAACCAATTACCGGCGCACTGTCCCTTTAAATGTACGTGGACGAGCGCGCTAGGGGGCGCGCATGCGCATTCCGTCCGACAGGGGACGAGGACCGGACGGGAGCGAGGCCAGGTGAGTGGATGGGACGGGTGCGACCAAGGCCAGCAGCGCGGCCCGCGGCGCCACCCGTCCCCGCCGGGGACCCACCGTGGGGAACGCGGGTGCGACCGCGGTCCATGGACCGGATCGCGGCACAACCCGTTATAGTACCCCCCCACCCTTAGACCTCCCCACCTTTTTAGGCTGCAGAAATCTGAGGATGAGATCACGGTTCAGGATGTTAGATTCTGGCTCCCAGGATCTCTCCTCGGGTCCAAAGCCTCTCCAATCCACGAGGAAGAAACGTTTCCCTCTCACCAGCTTCATAGCCAAAATGTCCTTTACTGCGAAGATGTCAGCGGATTCGGCTACTGGGGAAAGCGTAACATTCTTCCAAGAGAACCGTTTCAGAACCAGAGGCTTAAGGAGGTATATATGGAATGTGTTTTGGATCCGGAGAGATGGAGGCAAACAGAGCTTGTATGTCACCGGGTTCAACTGCCGAAGAACCTTGAAGGGTCCGAGGAAGCGGGGGCCCACTTTAAGACTGGGAACCTTCAGGTGCACATACCTCGAGGAGAGCCAAACTTGGTCCCCAGGGAGAAACGTCTGGGCAGGTCTTCTCCTTTTGTCTGCCTGAGTCTTCATACGGGCAGATGCCCGAAGTAGAGAACGTCGAGTCTCTTGCCAGATGGCCTTGATATCCCGAACTTGGTCGTTGACAGCGGGCACATCCGAATCAGAGGGCAGGGGAAGGGAGGGGGGTGCGGGTGGCGTCCATAGACTACAAAGAATGGGGAGACGCTGGCTGCATCAGAGTCACGATGGTTATAAGAAAATTCGGCCCAAGGGAGCAGCTCGGTCCAGTTGTCCTGACGTCCGGATACAAAGTGGCGCAGGTATTCTCCCAGAATCTGGTTCACCCTCTCCACCTGCCCATTGGACTGAGGGTGATAGGCCGATGAAAAGTCCAACTTGACTTGCAGACGGGAGCACAACACACGCCAAAATCGGGATACAAATTGAACACCACGGTCGGAGACAATGTGTGAAGGTAGCCCATGTAGCCGGAAAATATGCCGGAGAAAAGACTAGCCAATTGTGGGGCAGACGGCAGGCCAGGGAGAGGCACAAAGTGGGACATCTTTGAGAACCAGTCCGTAAGCACCCAGATGACCGAATTCCCAGAGGAATCTGGTAGGTCTGTGATGAAATCCATAGCTATGTGCGTCCAAGGGATTTCTGGCACGGGCAGTGGATGCAAGAGACCTGCGGGCCTGTGGCGTGGGACCTTGTTCCGAGCACAAGTGACACAGGCGCGGGTGAAGTCCTTGACATCTTGTGCCAGAGTCGGCCACCAGTAGTGCCGCGAGATCAAAGCGTGAGACTTCCGAGCTCCGGGATGGCCAGCCAAGAAGGAGCTATGCCCCCACTCCAGAATCTTCTTACTGAGTGCCAGCGGCACGTAACTCTTCCCCGTAGGAATGTTTTTGAGATCTGCGGGAGCCACGTGAACTAACCGTTGGGGAGAAATGATGTGTTGTGACACGGGTTCTTTACCGACCACGTCCGAGGCACGGGAGAGGGCATCCGCCTTGACGTTTTCTCAGCAGGCCAGAAATGTATACGAAAGACGAAACGTGAGAAAAAGAGAGACCACCGGGCTTGGCGAGGGTTTAGACGTTGGGCCGTCTGAAGATACAACAAATTCTTATGGTCTGTAAAGATGTTGATTGGATGACGAGCCCCCTCCAGCAGATGTCGCCACTCCTCCAGGGCTAACTTGATGGCCAAGAGTTCCCGGTCCCCAATGGCATAATTCCGCTCAGCCGGCGAAAAGATTTTTGAGAAGAACCCACATGTGACAATCTTGCCTTTGGGGCTTTTCTGTGTGAGGACCGCCCCTGCCCCCACGGACGAGGCATCCACCTCCAAGGAGAACGGCCTCTCGGAAACCGGCCGGACCAAGACAGGAGCAATGGAGAAGGCAGTCTTTAGATCAACAAACGCCTTCTCAGCCTCTGGAGGCCAACATCTCGGGTTCGCATTCTTCCTAGTGAGGGCCACGATAGGAGCCACCAAGGTGGAGAAGTGGGAAATAAATTGTCGGTAATAATTTGCGAAGCCCAGGAAGCGCTGTATTCCCCGAAGACCGACAGGACGGGGCCACTATAGTACCGCAGAGAGTTTTGCCGGGTCCATCTTTAGGCCTTTAGCCGAGACTATGTACCCGAGGAAAGGTAGGCTGGTCTGATAGAATAAACAGTTCTCCAGCTTGGCGTACAGTCGGTTGCTGCGCAGACGTCGCAGAACCTGGCGCACTTGTGCCCGGTGAGTTTGATACTCGAAATGTCCATCTCGGGTATTAAACGCGGTCTTCCATTCGTCCCCCTCCCGAATTCTATGAAGTTATAGGCTCCTCGCAGATCCAATTTGGAAAACACCTTAGCCCCCTTGAGACGGTCAAAAAGTTCTGAGATCAGTGGGAGAGGCTAGCGGTTTTTCACGGTGATCTTATTTAGACCCCTGTAGTCTATACACGGACGGAGGGAACCATCCTTCTTCTGCACGAAGAAAAACCCGGCTCCGGCTGGGGAAGAGGACTTACGAATGAATCCTTTCTGCAAGTTCTCCTGTATGTAGGCCGACATGGCCTGAGTCTCCGGCACGGACAGCGGGTAGACCCTTCCCCGGGGAGGACTGGTTCCTGGGAGGAGGTCAATAGGACAGTCGTAAGGCCGACGTGGTGGCAGCGAATCGGCCTCTTTCTCGGAGAATACATCCCCAAAGTCCTGGTACTCTGCCGGCAGGCCTGGCAACGGCTTGACAAGCGGGTGCGGAGAAGTGGTAGGCACCAGGCGTGGTACCTCCAAGCAAAGGTTCTGGCATTCCGGTCCCCAACGCAGGACTTCGCCTGTCTTCCAATCGAGCGTAGGGGCGTGACGTTGCAGCCAGGGAAGCCCCAAGAGGATCGCCGAGGAAGCACGGGACAGAACGTGGAACCCGATCTTCTCCTTATGTAGCGCCCCTACACGGAGAGTCACCGGCCGGGTTATGTACTGGATGGGGTCACTGAGGAGCTCCCCACTGACCGAAGAAATAAGCAGGGGCTTCTCCAGCCGGACTACAGGTATGCGGTACCGGGTTACCAATGAGGCAAGGATGAAGTTCCCGGCAGACCCAGAATCCAGGAAGGCCGAACTCCGGAATGAAGGACCAGCATCAGAAGTCACCTCCACTGGCATCATCAAACGTGGAGAGGAGGAAACTGCACCTAGGGCCGCCTCTCCTACGGCACCTAGGTGTGAGCGTTTCCCGGATGCTGGGGGCGTAGCGGACAGCTTCTGCAGAAATGGTCCGGGCTGGCGCAGTAGAGACATAGCTTTTCTGCTCGACGACGGTTCAGCTCCTGCTCCGATAAATGGGCCCGGTCCACTTGCATGGGTTCCACCTCAGAGGCTTGAGGGGGTAGCAATGGGGAATGCTGGAAAACCGGGGCCAGGTGGAACAGGCGACGGGGACGTGCAGAGTCTCTCTCCTGACGCAGCTCTTCCTGCCTCTCTGCGAACTTTATATCGATACGAGTTGCCAGATGAATTAATTCACTCAGGGAGGACGGGAGGTCTCTTGCTGCCAAAGCGTCTTTTACCCTGCTGGACAGACCCTTTTTTAAAAGTGCCGCAGAGGGCGGCATCATTCCACGTGAGCTCCGAAGCCAGGGTGGGGAACTGTACCGCATAGTCTCAGCAGAGGAAGCACGCGCCGGCTCCTCAAAGACGGTGCGGAATTCCTGGAGGAAGGACTGTAGATCCGCAGTCACAGGATCGTTCCTGTCCCAGAGAGGAGTTGCCCAAGCCAGGGCCTTCCCGGATAGTAGGCTCACTACGAAGGCCACCTTGGACCTCTCCGAGGGAAACTGATCCGCTATCAGTTCCACGTGCATAGAGCACTGGGTAATGAAACCCCGGCAGAGCTTGGGGTCCCCGGCAAAGCTGATGGGTAAGGGGAGCCGAAGCTTGGGTCCCACGGTAGCCAATGGAACGGCTGACGTAGACGGAGCCACGGATGGAGACGGAGACTGTTGCTGGGATGCAAGGAGCTGACGCATCATGGCGGAGAGCTGGCCCAACTGCTGTGCCTGTTGGGCGATTTGCTGCGATTTGCTGCGACTCGTCGTAAGATCCGCGATGCTTGGCAGAGGCACCTTGGCGGGATCCATGGCTGGATCTAACTGTAACGGCTGGGTAGTGGATCCTCTGGACCACCGCAAGCGATGATAGTTAAGCCATGCCAGGGAACGGAATCTAAGTAGCCCCCGGTTTTCACCAGAGCCCGCCGCAAAGCGGGATGGACTTGCTGCGGCGTGAGGCTACCAGGTCGTTACCCCTGACGTGACTTGCTTGCGATGGCGGCCGAGGTGCAGCGTGGTACAGAATTGTAGTCCGAGAATCGTAGTCGTGGGCAGGCAGTACGGTCAGGGCAGGCGGCAATGATTCATGGTCGTGGACAGGCAGGAAAGTCAGGGCAGGCGGCAGAGGTTCGGAGTCAAGAAACGTAGCAAGAGGTCTGGTACACGGTAAGGCGAGAATAAACTTCAGGAACGCTTTCTCTAAGGCTCAGGCAACATAGATCCAGCAGGGAAGTGACGTGGATCCAAAACCTATATAGAGACAGCGCCCGGTAATTAACCAATTACCGGCGCACTGTCCCTTTAAATGTACGTGGACGACCGTGCGCGTGCGTGCGCTAGGGGGCGCGCATGCACATTCCGTCCGGCAGGGGACGTGGACCGGACGGGAGCGAGGCCCGGTGAGTGGATGGGACGGGTGCGACCAAGGCCAGCAGCGCGGCCCGCAGCGCCACCCGTCCCCGCCGGGGACCCACCGTGGGGACCGCGGGTGCGACCGCGGTCCGTGGACCAGATCGCGGCGCAACCAGTTACAGCTGACAGCACTCATACCTCTATTTTGAAAAAAGACAATCTCTGTACCACTGTATGGTCTTGGCCACTGTGCTGCAGCTCAAGGTGTTGTCAGTCTTCTTATAGCCTAGGCTATCTATATAGAGCAAAAATTCTCTTTTTTAGATCCTCAGTCAGCTTTTGCCACGAGGTGCCATGTTGAACTTCTAGTGACCAGTATGAGAGAGTGTCAGAGCGAAAACACCAAATTTAACACATTTGCTCCTTATTCACACTTGAGACGTTGTAACACTAAGGAGTCATACAACACCATAGAGGGAAAATAGCAAACTGGGTAAAATTTGTCCATTTTCACTTATGGGTGTTCTTACTTTTGCTGCGAGAGGTTTAGACATTGTTATTTTGAGGGCACACTTAATTTACATAGTTATATAAGGTATATACTGACTACTTTACTTTGTATCGAAGTGTCATGTCTACAGTGAAAATATATAATACAATATTTACAAAAATTTGAGGGGTATACTCACTTTGGGAGATATTGTAGAGGATTATAAGCTGGGCATGTGCACTAGTTGGCAGGCCAGCTAGCACCTTTATACTATAGCCGCCCACCATTAAGTAGATGATTATATGCTGGAAATTTACGCTAGTCAGCAGGCTGGCTCACAATTCTATAGTGTAGCCGCCAACTGCCTTCTCCGAACAAAACATAACACTATACAAAGCAGTGTGACACTGTTTGGGGGGGGCGGGGGACAGCTGCACTATAGAATTGAGGGCCTCCTAGCAATCGCACATGCCCAGCAGATGCTTACCTGCTGGACGGGCATGCATGCTAGTCAGAAAGCCGGCCGATGCTTCTATAGTGTAGCCAAGGGGCGCCATCAGAAATTTCAGGGCCCCATACAGCTGAAGCGTCTGGGCCCCCCCCCCACCCTATCAACCCTGCCCGACCCCCCTCACCAGTCACCCAACCCCAGACAAAAAAAAATAAAACATGCAATTGCACCATTGTTTTTGGATTTTACAGTTTATCAACATTGTGCTGGTCAGTAGGTATACAAGGGCCAGCAAACACTGCCACATTATCACCACGTGTCAGCACTACTATGTTACTGACCAAACCAGTATATGCAGACCCATATAAGAAATAACAACAATATACTAAGACCATATAATACCGCCACATATCAGTACCATAATAATACTGTATAACGCCATACTATTACTGAGTGTAATTAATTACAATAAGAACGATATTAGTGCCAAACAGTGAACATATAGTGTTAGATACAGGTGTACACAGGTGCTGCACACACAGAGCAGTTACATTTAGTGACTCACAGGAGACGTCTTTTCTGATCAGCGTCATTCACTTTCCATTTTTCTTCTCCATCCGGCCCCGACGGCCATCATGACTGCGCCTGGCTGTGACTCGTCTCTGCAGAATTTACGTCCCCTTAAGTTGGGACCCACACAGATGGGAGGACGAGGGAACTTAAATGGAGCCCCACACAGCAAGAGGGGAAGAACTTGAGTGGGGTTCCACACAGCTGGGGTCCGGAGGGGAGGGACGCTGGGGCAGGGGGGCATCAGAGGGGCCACAGGGGCTTCATTGTGGCAGGGGGGAATGCAGAGGTGCTCCAGGGGCTTCAGTGTGGCAGAGGGGGCCCCAGGGGCTTTGATGCAGAGGTGGGAGGCTCAGTGGGGCCCCAGGGGCTTTGATGCAGCGGTGGGAGGCTCAGTGGGGCCCCAGGGGCTTTGATGCAGCGGTGGGAGGCTCAGTGGGGCCCCAGAGGCTTTGATGCTGCGGTGGGCGGCTCAGTTAGGCCCCAGGGGCTTTGGTGCAGTGTGTGTGTGCAGGGGGGGGTTTGGTGGGGAGCCCACAGTATCATACAATTTGGGGGGATGGAAGCTGTGCTCCGAGTCCCTGCAGCGTCTGTCACTTACTTCTCCTGCAGTCTGTGAACGGAGTCGGCCCCTCCCGCTCTCTCTCTGCCTGTGGGCGGGGCTTCGGTGATTCAAATGATCAGGCATCCCGCCCATAGGCAGAGGGAGAGCGGGAGGGGCCAACTCCGTTCACAGACTGCAGGAGAAGTAAGTGACAGACGCTGCAGGGACTCGGAGCACGGCCGCCCCCTCTCCTCACACTCTGAGCCGCACGGGCCCTGCGGACGGTCAGCAGTGCCGCAGGGCCCGCTCAGGCTGGCTATTTTGTGAAACAAGGGGCTGCTTGCTGCAGGCCCCCTTGTTTCACCGGGCCCCATACACCTGTAGCCCCTGTACACCTAAGGCCATTGACATAATAATGAAAAAACACAGAATGTAAAATACATATAAATTCAATAGTCATTGAACACTACCTAGGTCAAAATGAGTTTAATTAACTGAAAAGCATGATTCCAGAATATTTTTAGGAAGATAGTGAAATTAAATCATTTTAAACATGAAGGCTCTGGAAAAGACAAGTATAGCATTTTGTAAAACATGCATTAAAAAGCATTAGAGCATTTAGCCCTCAAATCTTATTCATGAGTAGGTGTTTGCCCCGCCCACCAAAGGCTAGCCCCGCCCACTGAGAGTTATTCACATGTTTCTACCTATTCAAAGTAATAGGTTTATCATTTGAGGTGGGTGGGGCGAGCATCAGATGGGCGGGGTTTGAAAAAAAATTACTCTTTGAATAACTCTTCGAATGACTCTTCTGGCTGAAAACTGCAGATTTGAGCATTAAATACACAAAAACTACAGCATCTTACAGAATAAGGGACACAGCACTGGAAACAGCATGTCTGACACTAGCTTGTACTGTCCTCAGCAAGGAGGGCATAATCTAGGTGACAGGTTCCCTTTAAATACCCCATAATGTCCACCTGAACAGTTCAGGATAAAACATTGAAACAATTGAAAACAATCTTTCTCCTGGCACAAGTAAAAGTTCACTATAAACTAATTACTGAGGTCAGAGGGAGCTGTGAACCTACAGTAATCCTTGCACTCCCTCTAGTCTAAAAACTTTGTTAAAGTATACACACATTGTTTGGTCAAAGGCCAGTATATTGTTGCAATTACTACAAGCTGTTGCAAAATGCTGATTTTTTTTTAATAATATTTCTCCATATTTCTGCCCTAGAGCACTTCACAATCCTAAACTATGGAATAATAAACTATATAATTATATTATATATTGTAATATTTCTTGTTAAAATTTAAACCACCCAGGGCCTCCAAGGATATTAGATATGTACTTATAATTGTCATTTATTGCATTGAATAATAGATATCAATTGTAACCCCTTCATACTAGATAATTTTATGTTTTTTTTCCTATGGCATTCACAGTGCAAGAGAAAAAAGGGGCTGTTATCATTCTTATAAGTATTTATTAAATATTATCAATACTACATTTTACTCCCGCTTGGAGACTTGCAATTTTTATTACTTACATGTTACACTTCACTACATTTAAGCCATTGTAGTGGCCGTGTTTAGTACGGGACTGCCACTAGTTAAATTGTGTGAGAAAGTTAAATTGAAACTAAGAGATCTCCAGCCCTGGGTAACAAGAGTAGCTTATTATCCTCCACTCCCTCTTCACAGTGCCTGGACTGGTCCCTGATCCTTGACCCCACCACTTCAATGCTCTTCACAGTGCCTGGACTGGTCCCTGATCCTTGACCCCACCACTTCAATGCTCTTCACAGTGCCTGGACTGGTCCCTGATCCTTGACCCCACCACTTCAATGAAACTACCTTAACAATAGTTACTAATGACATAACAACATCAAAAGACTCATGCCATTACTAAGTGATTCCTCTCCTAGGCCTGCCTTCTTTCTTCAACACAGCGAACCACTCCCTCCTGCAACAACTTCTGCTATCCCCTGGCATCACAGACTTTGCCCTTTCCTGGTTCTCTTCATACTTAACTAATCAAATGTTTAACATCTCCCAATCTCACAGAACTTCCTCATCTCACGTTCTTTGTCGGTTCCAAAAAGCTTCATGGGAAGAGAACTGATTTCTATAGTGCTTTCTATTGGATGTAGCAATCCTCAAGTCACATCTGACTCACTGAGCCTTGCAATGTGAAAGGGATTCAAGCCATGCCATTTTTGTTCATCTGCATACAGTTTTTTTTATCAAGGTGTTTGTCCCTCTTCGGTGCAGAGTAGAACTTATTGGCTAGCTAGTTGAGAGGCATTTATTGTGGCTCAAAAGGGGTAAGGTATCTCACTGTGGAGAAGCACCATGTCAGTGTATAGAAATGTATTGCCTTTTACACTCCACTGGTATTTAAATATTCCAAAAGGATTCTGGGAGAGCCGAACTCTCAAGCGCCATCTATTGAATGTAGCATTCCTCAAGTCACATCTGACTCAATGAGCCTTGCAATGTGTCATTGTTGGTGTCAATCAAAGGTCAGCCCTGGGACATCTACTCTTCTCCATCTACTGTTGGATTATCAGTGAGGTGTTGGAAAAATAGTTTAGTTCTTAAACTCAGTAAAAATGAGATTCACATTTCTCTCTCAGGATTGAATACTAGTCACAGTAGTCCTCAGGAAAGCAAGTACAGGCAAAAAAATGTACATGCAACCAGCAATCATCCTAAACATACAATTAAAAAAATCACAGTTGGGGAATTTATATGTATTAAATTAGCATGTTCGAATGGAACAACGTATTTCACTCTTATTATTCAATCGAACTGTGAAACAGAGGTTATCTGAATTGGTCCATGAAAGGGCTAATATATTATTGCAGATAGAAATAATGCCTTCTTACTGCTTTCTAATTAAACAGAAGCATTTTCCAAATGAGATCATATTCCTTTGACTTTTTTCACAACTTATGGTACTCATTTTCATTGTATTACTAATATTATTAAACAGACTCTGGTGTTTTAATGCCCAAATCATATTTTAGCTATAATAACAATGGGTGCTGTTTTGCATCAAGTAGAGGTAAATCCCTAGGTACTATTTTATTTCTTACTTTATTTATCTCCATCTCTACATCACATACAAGGCTTGTCAACATGGTGTAAATCACTAAAAGTGGTACCGGACATGTTTGTAAATAAGTAGATGGGCAATCGATTCTAACGGAATTGGTAATTCGTTTAAATTTCAGAAAACTTTGGTTTCTGCAGCGAAGCCGAAGTTAGGGTGATTTCGCGTGACGAAGCGTCTTTTTTAATTGTAAAATGTGCTGCGAGCGACATGGCGTTACATGGGGCAGAGAACTCTTGCGAGGATAAAGGAACACCCAACAATGACAGAGTCGTGACATAAAGCCAATCAGCGACCGGCGGGATTTCTATGACGTCACAGCCTATTAAAAACAGATTGAGCCATCTTAAAACCTCACACTTCACACTGTGTGTGTTCCTGTCATACGCAATCCCACTGCTTGATTCTTGCTGCTGCAAACTTATATTGAAGCTTAATTGAAAAACAAACTCGTTTCTCAGTTTTTAGTTTGTGGAATATGCTCCCTAAAGTCCAGTGGTGGGTGTACGTCGTCCGATATATAGCCTCATTACATCTGGTTTGTTCTGTAGGGTATTTAAGACCCAAGGCTTAATTTAACCCCTATATTGTGGATGTAATTTGCCACCTAAAAATACAGGGTGTCTTTTTTGTTTTGACCCATATTTACGCCTAATTTTACATCTGAATTTTTCTGTAGGGTATTTCATAACCAAAGGCTTAAATTTTACTTCTTGATTGTGGGTAATTTGGACTAAAAGACAGGGTGTCTGTGATTTTTTGGTCCCTATATCCTAAATTACATCTGGGTTTTTTCTGTAAGGGTATTTCATACCAAAGGCTTATTTACACCTCTTTGATTGAGGTGTAATTTGGAGTAAAATACAGGGTGTGTGTGTATTTATGCCCCGTACATGCCTGAATTTCATCTCATTCATTCTGTAGGGTATTTTATACAAAGGGTTAATTTCTTCTCTTGTTTTGTGGGGGAATTTGAGTCAAATACAGGGTGTGTACTTCTGCCACATACACTCCTGAAATCCATCAACTTCCAGACAGGGTGGGGGTATTTTTTAATTGTGGGCCAAGAGTAAATGTATTCACTTTTTGTGGATAATTCTGTGTCACAACCAGTGTTTGTGTATTTCAGCCCTACAAACATCTCAAATCACAAGCCAACTCCAGTCTTCTTGGGATATTGCTATCGAGTGGCAAATACAGTACATATTTTTCATTATTGTGGTGAATCAGTAAATCTGATGACATGTAGAGCCCCCCCCCCCCAAAAAGATGAAGAGGGTGTCATCAGTAATTTAGCAATGACCCTCAATAAACATTTTGCCATTCCATTGATCCTTCCAATTGGTCAATAATCCCATCAATTGCTTAAAGCCAAAAAGCAACAGGAGTTTGATCCACAAAAATAAGTAAATGGAATAGTTTGCATGTCTTCGTATTTGTTATCCCTCCTGCGGTTTTGCTTACCTACTCATCGACAATCCTGATACAAAAAAAGGCAATGACATACTAGCCTTACGGCTTCACGAAACACAATCAGTTGTGTTTGTTATTTTCATCTCCTTTTGACAGATTTAAAAGAAGGGGAAAACCAAACATAGTGGCAAGTCATCAGAGTGGTGGAGGGTGGGAAACTGCATTAGAAAACCCACATGGTGGTCGACTGAGAGAGCTGGTCAGTTGGCAGCATGCATGAGTAGGCCACAGAGTGGCACTGACAGACTGTGAGAGGTAAGCAGCAGCATTATTTAGGCCACAGGCTGGCACAAGTACACTGTGATGGAGGTGCAGCGAGCAACAGGAGTCAGCATCAGGTCGGAGAGTGGCACAAATATCATAAATTTTTGAGGTGGGCGGCAGCTAGGAGATACATAATGAATTAGGTGGCAGTAACAGCAACAACAAGCCAGATGAGTGACATGGTGACAAGAGCCTGGAGATGACAGCAGCAAGCATGATAGACCTTGAGTTGGGAGGTGACAGCAGCTCAGAAGGCCACATAACAGCCCCAGTGAAAGAGTGGAGAGGTGGTGTCAATACCAGTCCCTGGTAAAGTGGATGGTGGTTTGGTTTGAAGAGCAGCATGGCGAGCTGGATTGTGGGGCATTAGCTGGAGGCAGCATCAAATAGTAACTGAGGCAGGAAGCCAAAAGAATCCAGGTTCAGGGTCTTGTTCAAGGTGCTGCTTGCTGGTGGTTTACCTAAATCACAATGGGTTGAAGAAACTGCTCAATAACACTGCCAGACTCAGGTTGCTGCTTGATGGGGCCTGGTAATGGTGCTCCTTAACCCTCACCATTATGCCCCGTGGCACACCGTGGCAGTGGTACATGATTGCGTGATGGAACCACCCGATCAGACCTGCTAGAAGATGGGAACGATGGCGCAGATAGGTCATAGCGGCCAACTGACTACATAGGTTGTCTCTATAGTAACATGAGTTGTCCCGCCGTCTTGGCAGTTGGAAAAAATCCCCTATTTTGGACTAGTGTAGCGAGGTCCAAGTGGGTTAAGAGCCAGAAGTATCCCTCTGCCGGATGTGTGGAACAATTCAGCTGTCACTAGCCAGGCAACATCAGCATGGCATGGGCAATCAGCGCAAGTGACTCTGAGGGACTCACTTCCTCATCTCCACTTAATACTGCCACGTAGTAAAGGAACACGGTTGTGTCTGGGTCATCTTCGTCGTCTTACCTAAATCTCTGGCTAGCTCCGTGATCCTCTCCTGTCACCTGAATAAAAAAAACACTCATTTCGACCAGACAACTGCTTGAGGCTCAGTGTCTTCCTCCTCCCCTCCTCTATTCATCCCACTGGACCTCATGTTGGCCATGAATGTAGTCACCAGTTCTCCAGTCCCCTAACCACAGACAGATTTTGCATCATCTCTTCCAAGACATGAACAGTGGAATGACGTTTATTCATCCCGTAGTTCTGGCAACTGACAAATAATGTGGCCTCCTTAAAGGGTCTGTGCAAACGGCAAGATAGTACAGCATGAGCTGCCACTGTCTGACATATAAATATACACAGTGGGATCTCTGTCCCCTTGGATCATCAGGAAATCATATATGGGCCTTTCTCTGTTCATAGATTTCTTTCTCCCTGTTTTGCCCTGTTCTTCCGTTTTCTCCCTGTTTCCCCCCTGTTCTTCTGTTTCTCCCTGTTTCCCCTGTTACAACGTTTCTCATCTGTTTTAGCCTGTTCATACAATTTCCTCCCTGTTTTGCCCTATTCATTAGATCTCTTGTTCTGTTCAAGCTCAATAGGTGTGGCTTGGGTGGTGTAAGAAAGACTAAAGTGCTTGCAAAGTTTCCTGACCAGTTCTCTGAAAGGTGCTTAGTTCATCACTTGAAAAGAGTGGGACAGCAGTATCACCAACTTGGACAGGAGCATGGTCATCTTCTGCACTTAGGGATGGCTATACGCATACTACTGTCTCTTGGCAATCGTCTCGAAGAACGACTGCCTTATTCCAGGACCATGGATTTGACATGAACACTAAAGCTCACAAAATCCTCTTTCAAACGGTGTTTGTTATAGGTTTACTTAAACCCATTTGGGACTTTGAAACTATCAAGTCAAACAGATTGCAGAGCTAACCTAGAATCAACTTACTTCCGTGGTTCGGGGGTGCCATTAGCTCAGGCAACAGTTGGTTCTTTGATGGCTCAGACTGAATCCATCCCAACAGTAAAGAAGGATTCTAATGTGACCCCTGTTTCAATAGCTCAGCCAGTACAGCCATACTCTACAATCAACCAATGCAAGTTTTCCCTGGGTATCAACCTACAGGCTCCTATCGAGATAACGGTTCGCGACCTTTCCAGAGAGCACACCCTGGCGGACAAAGCCAAACTCAGAAAACTTGTTTTTATTGCAAACAATCCGGGCATATTATGAGATGTTGCCACACTAAAGCTCGTGATGACGCCATGAACTTTGCTAATAACGGCCACTCTGAAGCCGTCGTATCCTAAAGCATACAATCAAATCGAAGGAATGTTGGCTTCTGAAGGTAATGAAATGTTTGGCTTGATGGAACATGGAAATTGTCAACCAAAGTTGATTTTAAGATGACATAATGGATGTGAAGAAAGACAAGCAAGTGTCTTGATGAAAATTATGTTGAAAGTGTAAGAAAGAGAAAAAAAAACTGAAAAACTATATTTTGGTGATATAGAATGTGGACACTAATATTGTGACAGGTTGGATAGAGAAGTAGTAAAATACAAGACAATGTGGAACTAAATTTATATACATCACAACAGCAACTAAATTAGTCTTCAGAACCTGTGAAACTCAATATCAAGTTTATGAACCTCAACCATCAAGATTCAACCAACAAACACAAGGCAGACCGCTGTCTCAGAATAATCCATTTGCTGGCCTTCAATTCACAGACCCAAATCATAATCAACACCAACAGACCTATCCCGTCTTCCTGACTCAACCATAGGCTTCCGGCAAGCCTGTGTCTACCATTCTTGTTAATAACGCTGAAACTACCGCTACTAGTCATTCTGGACTTGTATTGACTGTCACTCTTCCTATTAACGGTAATCTACTTCCTTTCCTCATATATAAGGGTGCAGCCGGATCTGTACTGGAAACGTCTGATCTTCCCACCTGAACTCATCCTTTTTCCTGATTACATTTCATGAATAGGAGTGGATGGACGAACAACCCAGACTCGCTTAACCTACCCTGTGCCAATTGGACATCATGGACTCCTGTCTAGACTACTTATAATAATAATAATCTTTATTTATATAGCGCCAACATATTCCGCAGCACTTTACAATATAGAGGGAATAAGCACAGACAAACCAGACATTACATTATAAAAAGCTACGTACAAATCAGACACGCGGTGTGAGGGCCCTGCTCGTAAGAGCTTACAATCTATTAGGGTGTATGGGTGAAACAAAGGGTTACAAGTGCTTGGTTTACAATGGTCCAGCCATGTTACATAAATATGGGGTAGTATACATAAAAAGTGGATTAACCTGCCATCCCAACCATACATCTATATACAGATAAGTGCCTGGGGGTGCCGAAGTGAAGGAAGTGACGAATATGTGACAGAATTTGGGGGCTTAACAATTAGGGATCATGATAGGCTTGTCTAAGAAGATGGGTTTTCAGAGCACCCTTAAAACTGCGAGGGTTGTGAGTGTGCCTGATCACATGGGGTAACATGTTCCAGAGAACTGGTGCAATATGTGCGAAATCTTGTAGACGGGCATGGGAGGTTCGGATGAGTGAGGTGTGAAGTCTTAGATCAGTAGCAGAGCGGAGAGCCCGGGTAGGGTGGTAGACAGAGATGAGGGAGAAGATGTAGGGGGGTGCACCACTGTGGAGAGCTTTATAGGTGAGAGTGATTAGTTTATGTTGTATTCTGTAATGAATAGGTAGCCATTGCAGAGACTGACACAGGGTAGAGGCATCAGTATAGCGGCTGGAAAGAAAGACAAGCCTGGCTGCTGCATTCAGGACAGATTGGAGAGGGGAGAGTTTACAGAGAGGGAGACCGATAAGCAGGGAGTTACAGTAGTCAAGTCGAGATAGTATAAGCGCCGCAATGAGAGTTTTGGCTTTTTCCCCAGTGAGCAATTGAGGTATTCTGGAGATGTTCTTGAGGTGCAGGTGACAGGATTGGGCAAGGGATTGGATATATGGGGTGAAGGACAGATCCGAGTCTATCTCTCCTACTTACCCAACTAATCTGCTTGAAGCTGATCTTCTGCAAACGATGAATGCTACTATCAGAAATGATTCTTCTGGAATGTATTTGGACTACAATACTCCAATTTCACATGAAGCTCTGCAAGCTGTTCCTGCACTTTTCTCCACATCAGGCCACCCATCCTGAACTTTGACACAACACTCATATCCTTTTCAACCAAGTGCCTTCTTCAGCCTCCTACTTCCCAGTCTATGCTTTCTGCAATGTATTCTTCAGTATCCCATTGCGACACAGGAGTGTTTTCAAGCCCTGGAAAAAACTTATCCTACAAGCTCCATGAGTGTCGAGGAGAAGGAGCATTTGGACCGGTAAATGATGTGAAAAATAGGCAGTTGTCTTCGGCAGAGGTGGCGGAGCCTTGACTGCCTGAAATGGGTGGCATGCCACTGGGTGCTGCTGCTGTTGCTGCGACTGGATGGACAACCACATCTGAGACACGTTTCTCCCAGGCCACTGTATGGCCCTGTTGATGCAGGGCTGTGGTGCCAATGTTAGGTCCCTGGTCACGCTTTTCTTTCTTCCCACAGATTCTACTTAAAGCCATGTTCGCCTCCTTTGGTGTCATGTCAAAAAACTGCCAAACCGCCGAGTAGGTGATTTTATCACCAGTGCTCCACAATGAATGACTGTTACCACCTCTGACTCGGTGAGCCCCTGCGCTGCTACTTTCTGGGACCTGCAAAGTAGGTTGTCTAAATCGTAGCCGTTTGCCTCCCGACCTCGCACTGCTGCCACCCTGCTGACTCCCGGCCACACTACTGACTTGCTGGCTACGCCACTGCCTGATGCGCAAACTGCCGCTCTCTTCTCCCGATGATGATGATGATGATGATGATGATGAACCCCTTGCTTTCAGGGCCTGGATGATGGGTAGTTGAAGGTAGGCGACAGCCTAGGGTGCGACTTCATACCAGGCAGAAAAGGGGGCACAAGGAGGCATGGAGTGGGCTGAATTTTCCATTTGGGGGTCACTTTATGCCTTGTTTAACTAGGGCACCAGAATACCCTGTCCCAGCCTTGCTTGCTTCACCCCGCTCCCATGAGTGATCGGCTACATCGGGTACAGTGTTTGCCTATCACCGCCGTCCTCTTCAATGGTGTCGCTGTACAGAGCCTGACCGCTCGCAACATAACCCCTCATGCCACTCTCCTCATGACACCAGAAGCTGCGGCCTCGTGGGGTGACCCCTGCTGTGATGTCCCCTTACTGTGCTGCGACCTGTGCCTGCTCCAGGAACCTACTATTGCGTTCTTTGCTACCCCCCATGCCACTCTCCTCATCACTACTTGACCGCTTCTGCAAGAAGCAGCGGATGTTTTCTCCACCTTTTTGCTGCCCACTGTCCTCAAATAGTTCGTCCTCACTGTATAGTGGCGCAGAGGCCACAGCACATAGTAGTTCTCTGGCTGTGGGAAGTGAACGGGACAGAGGTGGGTTGTGGGTAGGTGAGGGCCCTGACCTGCTCCCAGGCAATACCAACTAAAGGTTGTGTCTTACGGATGCACCGACTCTTTGCCGGGGTTATCAGATGTCATCTGGGAGAAAGTGGATAACCTAGTGTGTGGTCAACACACAGCTGCTACATGACACCGGAAGCTGCGGTCTCGCGGGATGACCTCTGCTGTGACGTCCTCTTACCGTGCTGCGACCTGTGCCTGCTCCAGGAACCTACTATTGCATTCTTTGCTACCCCATGTGATCAGGCACACTCACAACCCTCATAGTATTAAATGCGCTGTGAAAATTCATCTTCTTAGACAAGCCTAATTGTTAACCCCCCAAATTCTTCCTGCACTTTGGCACCCACAGGCACTTATCTGTATATAGATGTATGGTTGGTTCATCCACTTTTTTATGTATACTACCCCATATTTATGTAACATGGTTGGACCATTGTAAACCAAGCACTTCTCATCCTTTGTTTCACACGTACACCCTAATAGATTGTAAGCTCTTGCAAACAGAACCATCACACCTCGTGTATGATTTGTACGTAGCTTTTTTATAATGTAATGTCTGGTTTGTCTGTGCTTATACTCTCTATATTGTAAAGTGCTGCAGAATATGTTGCCGCTATATAAATAAAGATTGTTATTATTATTATTACCGGTATTAATATTATTATTATTATAGTAGGATCTTAGCCCTCAGCTCAGTTTTCCAGGTGGCGCTGACATTACCTTGTCAGACTGCTTTCCCACTTCAGTTATTTTTTTCAGTTTTGCCCCTGTAACTGCCCAGAAAAGTGAAGTGTGAAGCAATTCTACGAGTGGTAATTGTCATCTGCATGTCATACTAAAACACAGCATTGTATGAAGACCAAACCACGCTCCCTATGCATATTTGAGCATGGCACAATGTTCTACAGCACCCTACAGGTTCTCTGCAGCCAGGAAATAGCTGTTTTTTAACGTGATTCATCGCAAATAAATTTGGGTCGAAAAGAATTTTGCAGAAAAATTTGGCGAACTCAGCGAATCACATTTTTGAGAAATTCGCCCATCTCTAGTTGTAATGTATGCAAATATACAAAGAAAGTTGATACATTGCAGTATAATAAAGGGAAATTGTTCCATACCATAAAGGATTTTATTATTTCCAATAGTACTTATAAAGTATATATCATTGAATATACTTGTCATTTTCGATAAGTAGGTTAGACTATTAGAAATTTGAAGAAACGCATTGCCGAACACTTTTCAGATATAATCAATCATTGTATTGTGCATATGTCTGGTGCCTTCAAATATTTCTTATCATTCCATTAAGGCGATTTGTCATATTTTCTCTTTTATGGCATAGAACAAGTTAAAAATAATCCCCAGAAGAGGGGACAGAAGAAAACATATTTTGCAGAGGGAAGATTTATGTATCTTCCGCTAAGATACTCGTCATCCTACTGGTTTAAACTTTAATCATCATTTAACATATTTCTATAAATTTCATTTTTTTTTTTTCACTTCCTCTGTATTGCTATCAAAACACTGAGTGACTTTTATTGAAGTCCCTGGTGAAGAAGTGTCTGCGTGGTGAGGCAGTGAGTAGACTGCAGAGTGGGCCTGATGTTTGGATGGACCAAAAGTTGCTGGAGGCTGGGAAAAGGGGTAGACCAGAGGTTAGAAGGAAGTGGATGCACAGGTGAAGAGACCAAGCGTGCAAAGTCAGCCAGAACAGTTGTACAAAGTGGCCAGTATGTGAGACAGCCAGTGACTGTTGTTGCAAAATGTCGGATTGGCATGGCAGTGAAGAAGAGGGGCACGGTCAATCAAAAGGATGCCAAGAGTTTCCTGCTGGGGAGCGGCCAGTCGGGCCGGCTGAACCAATTAGCGAGTGAGAGGGTTAGCTCTGCCCCTGGGAGGTGCTAGAAGTATAAGTGTAGCACCAGAAGAAAGAACACTGAGAGAGACTGAGCTAAACATGTCAGAGAGCCAGAGTACTGTGCCTACAGCGAAATAGGCAGAACAGGGTTGTCCTGAGAGGTTAAGCTGCAGGAGAGGCTACTTCCTTGAGAGAGGCCATAGCTGAGCCGGTGCCACCAATGAGGCCTGTAGCATGTTCCATGTCTTGGTAGCGTAAGTGGGGACTGAAGGACCAAGTCTACTGGTTCCTAAACTGCAGGGGAGTGGCAGGAGCGTGGGCAGTTATAAACCGCACCAATGGAGAAGTGCTGGAGTTTGACTGGTGTGCCGGCTTGGGAAACATCTTGGAGGATGGGAACCAAGAGGTGCTCTTCATGAACTGCCATGCAGTGAAGAGAATTTTTGAACCGGAGAGACTGCACAGTTTGTACAGAGCGACCAAAAGGCAACGGATAGTCTCCACCACCATCTGCATCTTTCACTGCCTCAAGAATTTCACTTTGACTGTAAAAAAAATGTTAGTTCATGCCCTCATCATCTTCCATCTAGACTACTGCAACCTCTTTCTTTGTGGCCTGACATCTAACACTTTTTCTCTCCTACAATCTATACTCAACTCTGTTACCTGGTTAATCTACCTCTCTTCTCATTACTCCTAGTTACCTCTGCTAATCCTTTTATTTTCTACCTCTATTGCCCACCAAAATTTCAAACTATTAACCACGATATACAAGATCTTAAATAACCTGTCCAGTGGCAGATCCACCACAGTAGCGGCTGCTATGGGGCCTGCCACCACATGGGGCACAGTCAGCGCATCCTCATTCAAAACGCCCCAGCCAACTATCCCAAGCATTCAGAGGTATGCCCCATATATCAAGGGCAAATGCCCTCGATCCCCTAGTCTGCTCAGTCTATTTACTGTAACTGTTTGCGCATTCTTGGGACACACAAACAGTTAAAGCACTTAGTGGAGCAGAGAGCCACTGACTCCCCACCATTCAGCTTAGTAGGCCTTAGTAGGCCTTATCTATTGAAAGTCTATAAATAGACATTCCTCTCTTATCAATAAATAAATAATAAAAAGAAAACAAATAACCAGCCAATGTAAAACCAGCAGCTGTAGGCTATTATCAGGATGGGAAGGTCCATGGATATTGCCCTTTCCATCCTAAAAATACCAGCACGCAGATGACTCAGAAGCAGATCATCATATTAGATGGCCGGCTTCTGATTGTTATCCGGCTCTTTCCAGTACACCCTTGGTGCATTAGGTACAGGGTTAATAGTAAGAGAGGGTTAGTGTTAGCCTTGCGGGGGTGACAAAAAACACTGTCTGACACCAATCCTCAGCGCTAGTAATACAGAAGCATCTGTCAAACACCTCTATTACTCAGACTGGAATAAAATGGTAAATGAAGCACACTAAAACAACAACAAAAAGACGCTTTATATAATTAGTTCCTGACAGCATCCCTCTTTGACCATTTTATTTAAGAAATGGATTTAATGATGGTCCAAAATAGTACAATACATCCATCATAGTCCAATGGGGAAATCTGAAACTCTACAAAAAGCATGACGGTATTAAAAACCACCTCTTGCAGCCACATGCAAGATTTTCTGGGGTACAAGGGATGTAGTTTAGACTTAACAATATGATTCTGAGGGGTACAGGCCATAGCAGTAGGACAAACTTCAGGGGGTAGCCCTTTGTTCCTTCCCACCTCCCTAGGAGACTATGCCTATAAGCTATGGCATGTACTCACTCTCCCACCCTTGCCTTCTACCACTCTGTTATGCAGCCTAGTGCCAACACAAAATACAATACTTTTTTTTATAATTTACTGCAATGTCACATGTCACTATTTCAATACATTTCTGCAGAGACTAAAAATACATATATAAATATACCTTTAAAGGGTTATTTTGAAGCTATGGGGAGTATATATTCTTTTTATTTATATACAGAAAACAGACTATTATGACTGACCCCAAAAAATCAGAGGAGAGACACAATAATAGTAATAAAAGGAAAGTAGGACAGAGCAATGCACAAACAACTGTGCTGTAAGCTCGAGAAGGGTGTTTTAAATGTTTAAGATCTGTTTGGGCAGAAATTCAGGGAAAAAAATGGTAGATAAAAGACTGGAGACATTCTTTTAGAAGTAAAGTAGAAGGTTTTAAATGTCATAAGAGAGAAAGGAATCTTATTTTAGAGTAAGATAGGTAAGAATTTCTACTTCAATTTAACAGAATACAAAGGTGAGATTAAATATATAGATATTGTAGGTTTCATGTGAAAATCATTCTTGTTAACATTTAAGAAAGTTAATCAAAAGGGAAAAAGGAACATTTAAATAATACATACTGGACAGATGGAAGAATTGCTGCATTCATAATTTACTAAGAAATTTTAAGTAGTATAATGTTATACCGTGTTAGCCATAGAAAGTAGTAGAAGAGTAAAGAAAGCAGGCAATACCTTTTAGAGGCTAACTGAATATATTTGATGGTGAGCTTTCGAGAGGACTAGCTCCCTTCTTCAGACATGGTGTTATACAACAAACTGAAAATTCACAGACTTTTTATACACAAAAGACATGGACCTTCAAAGGATCTTAGAATTCTTAAAAATAACAAAATGCAATATAAGTAGAGCAGTTATTTACAACAGGTCAAGAAATAAACAGTCTGGAAACTTGTGAGGCGTGACAGGAGGGATCAGTAATTATTTCTCTTATCTATATGCAATCAGGGGAGATTTGTTGCTCTTACAGTTCACACATAGTTTGACATGAAGCTGCTATGAATATTCAATCCATTTTTGCCCGGGTTTTAAATTTTTGCATTCATTTATATTCCCATTCCTCTCTCTCTCTCTCTCTCTGTGTCTTAAAATGTCCCATTAAAACCGTAACTTGCAAATCTTCCATGGAGTGATTTTCTTCAGAGAAATGTGCGGCCACTGGAAGATCTGTTCTGTTGTTGTTAACAGTGAATCTGTGTGAATTCATGCGCTGACTGAGTCTCTGCCCTGTTTCCCCAACATAGAGGCCTGTGGTAGGACATTGCACACAGATGATCAGATACACCACATTGGAAGACCTGCAGGAAAATGTCCCCCTAATTCGGTGCACCTGTTGTGACTGTGGGACAGGTACACTGTCAGTGGTGTGGATGTGCCTGCATGTCTTGCACCTGTTCTGCAGGCAGGGTAAGGTGCCATTTTCTGTTGGGGCCTCCAGGGCGTTCCGGACAATAATACGTCGCAGGTTTGGTGGTTGCCGAAAGGAAAGGAGAGGGGGGACTGGGAATATTTCTTTTAGTCTGTTGTCCCTATGTAACACAGGTTGAAGTTCCTTGGCAATCTTTGTTCAAAACGCCTCACATCGCTATCTTCTGAGAGCCATAACTTTTTTATTTTTCCGTATACAGAGCTGTGTAAGGACTTTTTGTTTGCGGGAGAAACTGTTGTTTTAATTGGTACAATTTTGGCGCTTATAGGAGATTTGATCACTTTTATTCCATTTTATGTGCTGCGGGATGAACAAAAATCTTAATTCTGTGATTGTTTTTTTTGTTTGTTTTTTTACGGTGTTCACCGTACAGGTCAATTAACATGACAGATTTATAGGGCAGGTCGTTACGCCCGCGGCACTACCAAATATGGGTCCATTTTTTATTTTGGATCTTTTTGAGGGAGATTGGCGTTTGTACAGAGGAAAAGGGCGGTGTACGTATTTTTATTTTATTTTTCATGTTTGTGTTTTATTTGTTGTTCACTTTTTTTACTTTTTCACATTTTTTTTTTAACTTTTCCCCATAGGGGATTAGAATAAGAGATCTTTAGATCTCTCATTCAATAGGAATCAATGCACAGCTTGTTGCTGTGCACAGGTTCCTATTGCAACTGTCAGTCACGATGCCGGGCCATGCCCACAAGGCACGGCCGAGTATCGTGACGTCACAGACAACCCGGAAGGCATTCTATGCCCTCCATGCTGTCTGTCAGCACACAGCAGCCGCACAGACGCAGGAGGAGCGATCTCCTCCTGCGTCTCACTTAGTTATTGCGAACCGATGGTTGCGATAATTAAGAGGTTAACCGCCCCCCCTCCCCCCCCCGGAGTGATCGCGGGTCGAGGCCGACGCTGCGGGATGCAGCTGTAATATACAGCGGACACTCCGCGCCGATCGCGCAAACTCTGCTGTAGAGTTCGCGCGATCCTCAGGACGTATGCATACGTCCAGGGGCGTGAACCTCCAAACGACCTGGACGTATGCATAAGTCTAGGGTCGTGAAGGAGTTAATGTGTATTGTGGTATCCAGAAAGTGGATTTTGCTCTCTGAATAGGTAAGCTTGAGTTGATGGTGGGGTGAAAGTTATTGAAGTCATTATGAAGTCATTATGGAATTGAATTAGGGCCTCCTCGCAGTCCAGTCTGCTTACATACAAAGAGACCCAGAAGGAAGAACAAGTGCCCCTAGTTGTTACCTACAACCCACAGCTAGAGATCCTACGACATATTGCCAAGGAACTTCAGCCTGTGTTACATAAGGACAACAGACTCAAATAACTATTTCCAGTTCACCCTCTCCTTTTCTTTTGGCAACCACTGAACCTGCAATAAACTATTGTATGGAGCACCCTGAAGGCCCCAACAGAAAATGGCACCTCACCCTGCCTGCAGAACAGGTGCAAGAAATGCAGGCAAATCCACACCACTGACAGTGTACCTGTCCCACAGTCACAACAGGTGCACCGAATTAGGGGGACATTTTCCTGCAGGTCTTCCAATGTGGTGTATCTGATCATGTGTGTGCAATGTCCTACCACAGGCCTCTATGTTGGGGAAACAGGGCAGAGACTCAGTCAGCACATGAACTCACACCGATGCACCGTTAACAACAACAGAACAGATCTTCCAGTGGCCGCACATTTCTCTGAAGAAAATCACTTCATGGAAGATTTGCAGGTTACGGTATTAATGGGACATTTTAAGACACAGAGGGAGAGGAAGGAATGGGAATATAAATTAATGCAAAAATTTAAAACTCTGCAAAATGGGTTGAATATTCATAGCAGCTTCATGTCAAACTATGTGTGAACTGTGAGAGCAACAAATCTCCCGTGATTGCATATAGATATAAGAGAAATAATTACTGATCCCTCCTGTCACGCCTCACAAGTTTCCAGACTGTTTATTTCTTGACCTGTTGTAAATATCTGCTCTACTTATATTGCATTTTGTTATTTTTTAAGAATTCTAAGATCCTTTGAAGGTCCATGTCTTTTGTGTATAAAAATTCTGTGAATTTTCAGTTTGTTGTATAACACCATGTCTGAAGAAGGGAGCTAGTCCTCTCGAAAGCTCACCATCAAATATATTCAGTTAGCCTCTAAAAGGTATCGCCTGATTTCTTCACTCTTCTAAGAAATTTTAAGTAATTAATAAGTTCTCTGGGAAGGAAGTCTATCTCTTCAAAGCTATATGTTTTAGACTAAATATATATATATATGTATGTATATATATATATACAGGGCCGGGACGACGGGTAGGCAGAGGCAGGCGATCGCCTAGTGTGCCTACCTCTGCCTGTCTCTAAGGGGCGCAGGCAGGGGCCCCGTCCTCACCGGCTCCAGGCCGCTGCCGTGGGTCTGAAGCGCCGACGGTCTCTGTATGTGCGTCCGCTGGACACACATACAGCTGAGGGCTTCTACGCTGAGGACCCGCCGCGGCCCCGTGCTGCTCAGCTGGGCAGCGTCGCGATGAAGTGAGATCATCGCGACGCTGCCTCTCCTCGGGCGCACAGTCCGTCATAGGCTGTGCGCCCGAGGAGCTACCGGAAGAGCGTCCCGGTGCTGGAGACATGGCCTGAAGAGGATCACGCGGCCGGGAAGCAGGTAAGGTGAGTATAAATGTTGTTATTTTTAACTGCCTGTGTGACCCCTATATCTATATATACTGCCTGTGTGCCCCTATATCTATATATGCCTGCCTGTGTGCCCCCTATATCTATATATACTGCCTGTGTGCCCCCTATATCTATATATGCCTGCCTGTGTGCCCCTATATCTATATATACTGCCTGTAGCCCCCTATATCTATATATGCCAGCCTCTGTGCCCCCTATATCTATATATACTACCTGTGTGCCCCCTATATCTATATATGCCTGCCTGTGTGCCCCGTATATCTATATATACTGCCTGTGTGCCCCCTATATCTATATATGCCTGCCTGTGTGCCCCATATCTATATATACTTCCTGTAGCCCCTATATCTATATATACCTGCCTGTGTGCCCCTTATATGTATATATACTGCCTGTGTGCTCCCTATATCTATATATACTGCCTGTGTGCCTCCTATATCTATATATGCCTGCCTGTGTGCCCCCTATATCTATATATACTGCCTGTGTGCCCCCTATATCTATATCTGTCTGCCTGTGTGCCCCCTATATCTATATATACTGCCTGTGTGCCCCCTATATCAATATATACTGCCTGAGTGCCCCCTATATCTATATATACTGCCTGTGTGCCGCAATATACCTGCCTGTGTACCCCCTATATCTATATATGCCTGCCTGTGTGCCCCTATATACCTGCCTGTGTGCCCCTATATACCTGTCTGAGTGCCTCTATATACCTGCCTGTGTGGCCCTATATTTATATGCCTGCCTGAGTGAACCGAGATGCTTGCCCGAGTGCCCATATACTGCTTCCTGTGTGCCCATATATATTTATACCTGCCTGAGTGCCCCTATATCTATATGCCTGCCTGAGAGTACCCCTGTATACCTGCCAGAGAGTGCCCCTATATACCTGCCTGAGTGCCCCTATATATCTGCCTGAGAGTGCCCCTATATACCTCCATGAGAGTGACCATATATCTATATGCCTGCCTGAGTGACCCTATATCTATATATCTGCCTGATAGTGACCTTATATCAATATACCTGCCTGAGTGACCCTAGATTTATATATCTGCTTGTCTAAGGGTGCAATATCTATATACCTGCTTGACTGAGAGGGCATATCTATATACCTGCCTAACTGATGGGGACCTATATATACACCTGCCTTATTGAGGGGACATATATACCTGTCTAACTGCAGGGACCTATATAGCTTCCTATCTGAGGGGACATATATACCTGTCTAACTGAGGGGACTTATATACCTATAAGTAAGGAGTTGCTGGAAATGTGAGGATTCTAAGATATTTGTGTCCAAATCTGCAGGGATGAGTATTGGCCAGGAGAAATCAGCATGAAGGTGTGAACCGGATGGAGAAGAAAAGGGAAAGTGAACGACGCTGATCAGAAAAGACGTCTCCTGTGAGTCACTAAATGTAACTCAGTGTAATCACTTATATTTCTGCAGAGTCTACATACAACTAGTTTCTACCACTATCTGGTCACTGTATGGCGGTAATAAACGTCTTCAGAGCCTGTGTACAGCTGATAGTCACATGTGGTGGTCGCGTTCGGTCAGGGTCTAGCAGGATTATTTGATCTTTAAGTAGTAAAAGTTTTGGGTCTTGGTTTTGTAGGAGTTTTTTAGTAACAATCATTTGTCTGGTATATTTGCTCCATGTATCGGTGAATTATTTGGTGACTGTTATTTAGGGCTATTGCACTGTCATATGGAGGTGATCGCTTTTGAAAAAGATTTGTCAGGGCTGATTTTCCTTGTACAGCGACTGCTGAGGTGATGGACGGGAGCTATGGGGAATGTGCAGAAAATTAGTGACAGGAACAGAAGTTTTTTCTATGTAACAATACATCCGCAGTTCACAATGAGGCGTGAAAAATTCCGTGAGGACCCTAGCAACGCCCCTGGGCGCAGGTATGACTGGTAAGAAGTAACTAAATGGGAGAGAGTAACTGGTGCATGGGACAGACTGATGCAGGGGTGAGAGAGTAACTGGTGCAGGGGGGAGAGTGGTGCAGGGGGGGGCAATTTTTTTGGGAGCGAGGGGGGGTGCGCCATTGGCTGTACTTGCCTAGGGCACCAAAATGCCTTGTCCAGCCTTGTGTGTATATATATATAATATAATATTTAATAAATATATATATATATATATAATATATATATAATTTAAAGTTGTTATATACAACATGCCACCAAGGATACCTGGCCTTGGTGGGATGAGAGCCAGCTGTATGTTTTGTCAGCCACTCTAAGTGGTTGGCAACTATATATGATTAGTTTGGCTTTTCAGCCGTTTCTGGGTTGGCTCTTATTGGGAGTAGACAATGCGTTGGGTGGGCATCTACTCCCCATGTTCCAGGCCACATTTTGGATAGGGCTCGGGAGTCCTATAAAAAGCCGGGTCTTTCAGGTGTACAGGGGGGTGTGGTCTGCTGCCTGGATGTGTAGCAGCAGAGGAGCTGGAAAGAGGCTCTGGCCCCCCGAGGCTTAAGGGAAGCCGAAAGTGTGCGGTGTGCATACGTTGCTGGATGCTAGGTCCAGACATTAGAGAGGGTCTCTATGTCATGTAAAGTAAGTGGCTAGACGGCCTAGAATTTTGTTTTGTATGTTTTTCTGAGTCTGTATAAAACCTGTGCCTTAATAAAGCTGGTGGAGGCCAGTGTAAAACGTAAACCTGTGTCTGAGTGCCATTCCGCCTACGAAAGATGGCGATTCCGTGAGCGAAAACCCCCAGAGCCGGCCCAAGATGGCGGCCGAAGGCATGTGAGCTGTCACAATATATATATATATAGTGAGTTCGCACAGCTCTGGGATCACCACATAAGGCCTTCAGGCATTGAGACAGAGGCAGTTGTAAGGTGCAAACGGTTCCTTTCGTATATTTATTTGCAGGTAAACAAAACGTATGGCAGCATGCACAGCAAGAATGGTAAACATAAACAAAATTCCTGCTCATCTAAGGCATAGTTCCCTCACTAACACCTTGTGGAACATAGGTACGGTGTAGCAGACACTGGCCTCCTCCAGTGTGAACACCTCCAGCCCAAAAGGTAGACTGCAGTTGCAGCCGACACCCAGTCAGCATACCTGCTGACCTTAAATATGCCAGGGAAATCCTGGCATGGAACATGGGGAGTAAGTACCCACCCTGCTCTATGCTTACACCCTATGAAAGGTCGACCCGGGATGTCTGGAAGCCATACTAACATATGGTTAAGCGTATGTCGACAGTCTGTACTGTCGACACCTATTTACTGCTGGCCTTTCACTCCACCAAGGCTCCATACCTTGGTGGCACGTGTCTTAACTTCTCCAGGCATATGCCCAGAATCTGGATGGGATATATACGCCACTGCAGACCTACCCGGGTGCTGCCGTATATATATTGGAATAGTGACATTTTAATTTATACATATGTGTATATTATATATATAATATAGATACACTCACCGGCCACTTTATTAGGTACACCATGCTAGTAACGGGTTGGACCCCCTATTGCCTTCAGAACTGCCTCAATTCTTTGTGGCATAGATTCCACAAGGTGTAGCAACGATGCTTAATTGGTACCAAGGGGCCCAAAGAGTGCCAAGAAAATATTCCACACACCATGACACACACCACCACCAGCCTGAACCGTTGATACAAGGCAGGATGGATCCATGCTTTCATGTTGTTGACGCCAAATTCTGACCCTACCATCCGAATGTCGCAGCAGAAATCGAGACTCATCAGACCAGGCATACGTTTTTCCAATCTTCTACTGTCCAATTTCGATGAGCTTGGGCAAATTGGAACCTCAGTTTCCTGTTCTTAGCTGAAAGGAGTGGCACACGGTGTGGTCTTCTGCTGCTGTAGCCCATCTGCCTCAAAGTTCGCCGTACTGTGCGTTCAGAGATGCTCTTCTGCCCTACCTTGGTTGTAACGGGTGGCTATTTGAGTCACTGTTTGCCTTTCTATCAGCTCGAACCAGTCTGCCCATTCTCCTTTGACCTCTGGCATCAACAAGCATTTCCGCCCACAGGACTGCCGCTCACTGGATGTTTTTCTTTTTCGGACCATTCTCTGTAAACCCTAGAGATGGTTGTGCGTGAAAAATCCCCGGGAGATCAGCAGTTTCTGAAATACTCAGACCAGCCCTTCTGGCACCAACAACACATGCCACGTTCAAAGGCACTCAAATCACCTTTCTTCCCCATTACTGATCTCGGTTTGACTGCAGGAGATTGTCTTGACCATGTCTACATGCCTAAATGCACTGATGTTGCCGCCATTGTGATTGGCTGATTAGAAATTAAGTGTTAACGAGCAGTTGGACAGGTGTACCTAATAAAGTGGCGGTGAGGTATATATATGTATATATATATAATATATATATATATATATATATATATATATATATATATATATATATAAATTTTATAACTTTATGTTCAAAGAATAAAATGTGGCAAAAGGTTGAAAGGTTCAAGGGGGCCGAATACTTTCGCAAAGCACTGTGTGCGTGTATATTTATTTATTTATTTATTTAAGAAGGGATTGGACAGGACCAGAGGAAGAGGATATTCTGGTGTACAAAACTGGCCATACATAGTCCAGCTGAAGACAATCACATTTGGAGCTGATATTACAAGCAATCATTTTTTAATATAGTCTATTTGTAAGGAAGTGAACCTGTTATATTATGTTATCACATAATATTTCACGTGGTGTGAGGCAATGTAAAGCTGACTGTCAACCTTTTAGAATCACCAATCCTGCACTGTCGTTGACACCCCTTTTGGATGGCAAGGCCTTAGCTCCTGGGGCTGTTCACCTCAGCACCGTGAATACATGATGGTTTGAGAAAACAACCTACCAGCTATGCTTTACAGTAATGATTGGTATATCAGCTCTGTTATTCCTAGCTGAGCCTGATAGAAAGACAATGCTAACAGAATGGTGTAAACAGCAGGGCTGAATACTCTAAAGGGGGTGAAGTTATTGCTAGCAACATAAATTGTTATTTTTTTAAGTATGAATTGGTGTTCTGTACCTATCATTGGTGGTTCTGTGCAATCTCCAGTTCTTCTGATCTTTCTCCTCTCTGCTGCACTGCCTCCAGCTGACTGAAATCGTTGGCTTCTAGTGATTGCTAGGCTACCTGTTCACTCTGACTTTATCAGAGATACAGGCAGCCTTGCTGAGTATCCTTAGTGATCCTTTATCATTAATCAGCTTTTTTTCTTTTTTTTTTAAGCAAGTGTGACAAAACGCAAGGCCTTGTCATAGAGGGCCGATATTTGCCACCGTACCTTAGGGCTGCGGTGGAGTAAGCCATGTAAATAGGTCTGCAACCTTAGGTGGAAGACACCTTGTGTATTTTTGCATCACTGCTTTAAGCAGTGGTATTCCGGGACTGGCTTTTACTGGAGCAGTCTTAGAGCTGGGTGGGATGATTGCTCCCACTTATCCACCCCAGGATTTCCCTGGCCTATAAAACCAGGAAGTCAGGTGTGCCGGGTGTGGTATGCCACTCCAAGCCTGGAGTGTTTAGAGGAAAGATCTACTGTGTGAAAGCTCTGTCAGAAAGCTGGACTTACCTTTCTTAGGTGCTGCTAAGTTGTATGGTGAGCTGGACCTGTTTCCATTATCCGTTTAATACCTGAAGCAAGGTTATGTTTAAGTTCTGTTTTGCACCCTGCTGAAGATAAGCTGTTTTCTGTTCTATTTGGACCTTCTGTTAATAAAATCCGTTTAATTTGACATTACCGGTGTCTGTGGTTCCTGTGACGGAGCTGACCTCCCACACAGGGTGTTAATTTTTAATTTATTTTTTTTTACCCACGGTTGCGGCAATAGTTGTGCAACCATGCTGACTAGTCAGCATCTGTTAATATTTTTCTTTTTTTCTCTGACCGCTGATTATTGATATTTATCACTAATCAGCGTTCATGGTCAGTTGCTGGTACAAGGTTACCAGCCCGCTGCCTCTGAGCGCTGGTCAGTAATGCATAAAATTCTTTTAGTGATAGGTAAACAGAAGTTTAGGTTAGGTAGTAGTGTAGAACTAATTAGAAGTATATAAAAAATTTGTTTTTTAAGCTTTTTTATAGTTAGTGTTAGGGTAGTATTTTTTACTCACGGAAGTTCAGCAGTGATATTTTTTACTGACATTTGTTCAGTAATTTTTTTTGTAAAAGAACTAGTACTTTTTTGTAGTACTCCTTTTTTTATCAAATTTTATAGCATTAGACTAATTTTGCAGCAATGGATGCGTAGTATATTTTTTTTACTAACGTTCATTTGCTGAATCGTATAGCAATTCTGCCAGTGATTCGGACGAGAAATGTATTGTGTTTGTCTTGTCCGAATCCTTTTCTGCTGATGATGGTCTCTCCCGCAGACATCCCCGTAAGTTAGAAGAGGCGACCTCCCAAGCTAGTGACCCCATAAGTACTCCCGACCCAGATGATTACCAGCCACAAATCCCTAACTTTGTGGCTACCCCAGGAGTCCATATAAATACTACAGGCCTCACTCAATTAGAATTTTTTAAAGTCTTTTACTCTGAAGATCTGGTAGATGTTATTGTGGCACAGATTAATCTCTATCTCTTTGGCCCTAAACCCCACGTCGTCATTCTGCAGGTGGACCCCCATGGACGCTGCAGAGATGATGGCATTTTGGGGCCTTATTCTGCATATGGACATAGTGAAGAAGCCCGAGACCCGGCAGTATTGCAGTACTGATATTTTTTACAGTACTCCCTTTTACCGTCATGCCATGTCCCGTACACGCGTTAACCCCTTCACGACCCTGGGCGTCTGAGTACGTCCCAGGGCCGCTAAGGGGCTTTGCAGGAGGATTGCTCGGCGACCCCCCCCCGCACAGCCGTTGGGTGTTAGCGGCAATTCGCCGCTAACACCCGGCAGTAACAACGCCGGCGGGTGGCTCCGCCCGCTGGCGCTGTTTTACCCATCAGACACCGCGGCAAAGATGGCCGCGGCGTCTGAATGAACGGCAATCGGTGCCGTGCACCGATCGGTACGGTCATCGGCACCGGCGCAGCTATGCTGCGCCGTTCCGACGACCGGGCATGGTGGTGGGGAGCCTTGTGAAGGCTCCTGTCACTTACCCTGGCCGGTTTGCCCCACTTCTGTCCGCAGACAGGAAGTGGGGAAACCGCCATCTTTGTACACCCTAATGCATTGCCTATGCAATGCATTAGGTTGTATTAACAATCGCGCCCCGTAGTGGTCAAGCACCATAGGGGGACTAAATGTTACAGTAAAAAAAAAAATAAAGTTTTAAAGTACAAAAAAAAAAAAAGTATTAAAATTAAAATCACCCCCCTTTCCCCATTTTACAAATAAAATCATTAAAGTTACACATATTGGGTATCACCGCGTCCGAAAAAGTCTGATCTATAAAAATATAACATCATTTATCCCGTACGCTGAACACCGTAGAAGAAAAAAAATTCCAAACGCCAAAATTGCGTTTTTTGGTCATTTTACATCACTCAAAAAATGGAATAAAAATGATCAAAAAAGTCGCATGCATTCCAAACTACTAGTGATAAAAAGTACACTTCAGCCCTCAAAAAAATGCACCCTCACTGACGTCCATAGGTGTTAGTACAAAAAAGTTATTGGTCGCACAAACTGGCGCCGCAGCGCAAATGTCAATAATAGAAAATGTTTGGAATTTTTTAACGGTACCAAAACATAACGGAAACCCTACATGTTTGGTATTGCCGGATGCGTAACAACATGTAGAATACAGATAACATATTATATTTACCGAAGATTGAACGCTGTAAACGCAAATCACCCAGAAACATGGCGAAAATACTTTTTTTTCACAATTTGTCCCACTTGGAATTTTTCTGCGGTTTCCCAGTATATTCTATAGTACAGTGAATAAAACCATTAGAAAGTACAACTTGTCCCGCAAAATAAAAGCCCTCATGTGTCTATGTAGGTGGAAAAATAAAAAAAGTTATGGCTTTCAGAAGGCGAGGAAGGAAAATCGAACGTGTCGCAAAAAAAAAACCCGGGTCCTGAAGGGGTTAAACAAATACAGAGATTTTTGCATTATGCTGATAATGCACTGTGCTCGCCCTGTAATGACCTCACCTATGACCTCTTGTATAAAGTTCAGCTCCTAATAAACCACTTTAGCACCAAATTTTCATGCCCCTGACAAATTTATTTGTGTGGACGAGTCCCTCTTACATTTCAATGGCAGGCTTAAAGTTCGCCAGTACCTGCCCAGTAAAAGAGTGCGATGCAGGATAAAAATATACAAGCTGTGCAAGAGTACCTCAGGGTACACCCACAGCTTCAGAATTTACAAAAGGGAAAAGGCAGCCATTAATCCCCCCGAATGACCCCCCTTCCCAAAAAAATAAGGGAAAGACAGTGTGGAATTTGGTGACCCACTGTGGTAAAGGTTACACCTGTATGTGGATAACTTATATCCAGCTTTCCCACTTTTAAGTGCCAAAGAGCAGACATACGAGCTGCGACCCAGTGTGCAAGATTCAGGGGGGACCCCCTAAACCCGCAATTGCTTAAAGGGGGGGAAGGGGAAAAGGGTCTAAATTGAGCGATGCCTGTGGGTAAATAAAAAGGACAAGAGGGATTCCTTGTATTGCCCCTGTCCGCCCCAGCATCCCCTCCCCCGTACGAGGTACCATACATCGCCCACAAACCCGACGTTTATGGATTACTAGGTAATGGGGGGGGGTTAGACCTGTGGATAGGTGCTGAAGCCTTTACGTGTAATGAAGACCAAAGTGTGGTACTTAAAGGGGCCCAGCTATTGACAAATGGAGGTGAAACATTTTATTTTTTCCCCGTTGTCAGCCCAAGCAGGGACTTTTTATTCCTTCCAAAAGAAGGAAAATAAAGGAGCTTGTTTTTCTAAAACCGGGTGAGGGCCCAGGCACTTTGGTTCTTTTGCCCCTCTGAATTGTCCAGGGCAGCTTTCCCAAGAAATCCCCTCCTTGGAAAAAAAGAGTGGGATACAAAAAAAAGTGCGAGTGTTCCACAAAGGGGGAATTAGAAAAGAAAATTCCCGTGTAAAACCTGCCCTGTAAGCTTGCCTCTGCATAAAATTTTGCTTAAAAAGTACCCCTCGCCCATGGATTATGTTTAAGCTTTCTTTTTATTTTTTTTAACCCCTTTTTTGCATGTTCCTGAAGACCAAACCTTTCATGTTTTTTATTTTTGCCGGTAAATGGGTGTAAGGGAAAAAGGTCAGTTTTTTTTTTCCAGCAATGCACAATAATTTGGGAAATAATTTTATGAAAACCTGTCAGGTAAAATTTTTTTACCCCTAAATTGTTCATTGAGGGGTGTTTTTTCTAAAATGGAGTGAATTTGGGTTTTTTCATAATTTTAGGGGAAACCCCTGAGGGGGGGAAAGTGCCGGAGGGCTTATTCCCCCAAATTTTTGGGCGAAGGTCCCAAAATATGCTTTGCGTGCGTAGTGGATAGACGCCGAAAAAGGTGGATGCCATTTTTCCCTTTTGATTTTTTTTAAAGAATTAACGTGCTTTTTGTCCTTGCATTTTTTCGTTGTTACGGGGGAGAACCTATTTTTGGGGGCCGTTTACAGGCACAGGACAATTTACCACCCGGTTTGTGGCCGTATTTGTCCTGTTTTGCGGCCGTCCCTCGGCCGAGGGGGGGGGCTTTTCTCCGCGATGAGGGAGAATACCCCTCCCCCCCCCAAATAAAATTCCCATTTCCGTCGGGAAAACGGAGGAAGATGGTGATATTTTGTTTGCCGCGGACCCGCCGGCGCCAAAACGTGGGCGGAAAAACCCCGGGTGGGGGGTGGAAAGGTTTTTTTGGGGAAATTTGGGCTTTTTTTTGGGGGTTTTTTGGGGAAAAAGAAAAAAGGGAAAAAAGGGAAAAAAAAGTGGTGGGGACTGGCCTTAAATCTTCGGCGCGGGGGGCTGCGTGGCGGTGACCTTTTTTTTTTAATTTAAAAAGGGAGGGGATTTAAATTTGGTGGGTCAGTTTTAAAAGGGATAAAAAACTAAGGTAAAAGGTTTGTGTTATTTAAAAACCATTACACTATATTGCTTTTTCTTCCTTACCGAGGGGAAGAATTAGGAATAAAACCCACACCGAGAACGTACAAGGAAACAACTCATGATAAATGTAAAGGGGGAAATATAGCAACCCAAGAACGAGACTGTAAACAACATACGAGGTATCAGAAAGGCAAGGTTTTTCGGTATAAAAAGGGGTTATGAAAAAAATTGTTGTTATCAGAAAACTTTCAACATATAGACGCTAATTTTTTAAACATGTATTTAGAGGAAAAACTTATACCTAAAGGATTAGTTATATATAAACCAAACCCTTTCTCTGCCAGAGATGGATCGTTTGAGAAACTTTGTCAAGAGAATTTAGATATGTGCTCATATAATCTCATGTCCCTGTTAGTAGAAAAAAGAAAAGAAAATTGTCAGAATATATCAAAAGAGCTAGAAGAACTGATGATAACTTTTTCCTCATACAAAACCCATCCAGAATTTGTAGATCTCGAACAAAAAATTGTTAATAATCTGAAAAGAAATGAATTAGATGTTATCAATAAGAAACTCCATAAGCTCACTAGGGACAGGTTAAATAAAAATAAACCACCCAATAAATCAATTAACAATACAAAGGAGACCAGTGAGCCTATGGAAACTCATTCCACAAACGAACCTCCACATAATATGGAGGAGCTTGTAGTAAGGCCAAAAACATACAGCAATGCAGCTAGAACAAATAATAATCACATTCAGACACGACGTAACAGTTTCAGATCCAGGCTTCACAGCAGTAATTCCAATAAGGGATGAAACATTAATAGCCCCAAACTTTTCCATAACTCTAACTGGAAAAATATAAATTATAATGCAAAGAAAACGATTCAACCTACGCCAAAAAATCCAGAAAAATTAGGAAATGCCAATATCAAAACAAATATAACTAACCATACTAATAACCACAGGGATACAGGTTCAAAATCTATGCAGACCATCCCAAACTACAGCCAAACATTACAGAAAGAATATCCATATATCACAAATAGACTCAGTGAGATAGCGAACATATTAGAGAATAACAAATCAGGTGAAAATGATTTACACCGGGTCTTCACCTTACCACATATGAACTTGAATGAAAGTATATTCCCCCCCCCCCTTCTTGGGGTCAACCCCTCTGTACTTCTTGCACAAATTCAGTCTTTACATATTCCCCCAAGTGGAAATATTAATTCACAACCTGCAGATTGCTCTATACCCCCCACCACTAACCTCCCCAGTCTTTTTAATTGAAAATATCACACCCTCCAAATTGAAAATGAAAAACCCACATATACATCCAGATTAAAACAGGGGGATTCGAAAAAACCATTAAAACTACTATAACTAACCTAATATAAATGACGCTTAATCGCTTTTACCCTCTTCATAATTTTAGTTTTCATCAAAGCATGTGCAGTTGTCAGAACATGCTGTGTATTTCAGCGAAATTGGTGTGCCCAGCACAAGGCCACTATGTCTCCTCAATGGGGTAAAAGGGGCCCAGCCAAATTTTGGGTGCCCGGGGGGTCTCCTAGAACAAGTAAGGCAGAAAAATTAGAATTAATTTTTCACTTTTGGCAAGGGTCCGCTGTTATTGTGAAAAGTATAGAATAAATACAGGAAATTGTGATTTACCTTTACCTCAATGATTATCCATAAAAAACCTGTGGGGTCCAAATGCCATATACCCCGGGGGAGGAATTCATTAATGGTGTAGTTTTTTCCAAAAGGGGTTTTACTTTTGTTTTTTTTCTCTTTTTGGGAATTGAGAGGCTATAATGCAACATGAGGGTTTCCCAAACCCAATTCAGTTTATTTTGCATTAAAAAGAAAATAGTGCTTCTTCCCCTTTGAGCCCCCATTCAGCAAACATACTTTATGCCATTAGGGGAAATTGTCTTATCGAAGAAATTTGGGAAAAACGGTTTTGGGGTTTTTTTAGATTTTTTTTTGTGAAAAATATAAATTTGAGAATAATAGTGTTTTTTTTGAAAAAATTTAATTTTTCATTTTCAAAAACCTAATTTAGAATTTCTATGAAAAACTGGGTGTCAAAATGCACATATACCCCTAGTGAAATCATTGGGGGGTGTAGATTCCAAAATTGGTAACTTTGGGTTTCTCGGTTTTTGCAACTTGGGGCTCTATTAAAAGCAACATGAGGACCTCCAACCCCAAACCCGCTTATTTTTTTCTCTCCCCAAAACCCAAAAAAACGTCTTTACCCCTTTTGAGACCCCCACGTGCCCAAACCTACTTTTTGACCAAAAAGGGGTATTTCCTTAAGAAGAAATTTGGACAACAGGTTTTGTGTTCCTTTTATCCTCCGTTTCTTGTGAAAATGAAAAAATTTGAGAATAATGTGCATTTTTTTGGGAAAAAAAGTAATTTTTCATTTTTTCAACCTATCCCGAAGTTTCTGTGAAAAGCCCGAGGGTCAAAAGCAAATTAACCTAAAAATTTAATTTATTTAAGGGTTTTTTATCCAAATGTTGTACTTTTGGGTTTTGTTTGTTTGGAAATTGAAGGTTTTTACTAATGAAAGAGGCCTTAAACCAATCCTTTTTTTTTGCACTTTCCCAAAAGACAAATAGTGTTTTTAACCCACCACGTGCCCCCAAACTTACTTTATGACCACATATGGGTATTGTTTACTGAAAATTGGGGAAACGGTTTTGGGGTGTTTTTCTTCCTTTTCTTGGAAAAGAAAAATAGGGGAATAATGTGAAATTTTTTTGGAAAAAAATTTAAATTTTTTTCTTTTTCAAAAAACTAAATTTTCAACAGTTTCTTGAAGGCCTCTGTGGTCAAAATGCACCATACCCCTAAATTAATTTCTTGGGGGGTGTAGTTCCAAAAGGGGGGAAATTTTTTGGTTTTTTTTTTTTCCCTTTTTTGGGAAGGGGGGAGGGGGGGGGGGTTTTTTTAATGCAAAATGAGAGCCTTCAACCAATCCCGCTTTTTTTGCCTAACAAAGTCAAATAGCAGTTTTCCCCCCTGAGACTCTTTTTGACCACATGTGGTATTGTTACTCGATGAAATTCGGCAAAGGTTTGGGGTGCTTTTTTCTCATCCTTTCTTTTGGAAGAAAAAATCTGGAAAAAATTGTGATTTTTGGAAAAAAAACTGTAATTTTTCATTTTTTAAACCCGATTTTTAAAATTTATGTAAAAGCCTGTGGGGGCAAAATGCAACTAAGCCCTTAGATGAATTCATTGAGGTGTGCAGTTTCCCAAAAAGGGTCACTTTTTTGGGTTTTTTCTCTGTTCCCGAACTTGGGGGGGTTTCTAATGCATATAAGGGCACCAACCCCTTCCGTTTATTCTGCTTCCCCCAAGCCAACAGCACTACTTCCCTTTTTTGAGAACCCCTATTTGTCCCATATTTTTTTTAAAACCCCACATTATTGTACATTTTTGGGAAAAAATTGGGAAAAAGTTTTAGGGGGCTTATTTTCTACATTTTATGTGACCATGAAAATGTGGGGGTAGGTGAATATAAATGTCATAATAAAATGATGCTCCAAAAATCCAGTAGGTGCTCCTTAATTCTGAGGCCCTTTGGGTTTTTAAATAAAATACTAGGCACATATTATATTTCTAAAATAAGATTTAGGGAAATTTATTGAGTTTTGTTTTTTGTTTTTTTATAATAAATTCCATGAAATAATGATTATTCCAGCAGCATGCAATTTTCAGCACACCCCTTGTCAAGAGGCTCCCTCTGTCGCCTCACCGTGCCCCAAAAAATTAATACCCTCTTTTTAAGCTTCCCTTTGCTGTAATGGGTTTGACCCCAGGGAAATTTTAAAGGTTTTCCCTAACATTTCCCAGGACTGACTGTCAGGCCTATTCACTTGCCCAATTTTCACGTTCTGCCTGTTGCCGGCAGCCTGTGGCCGGGCCAGGGTCTCTAAAACTCTTCTCTCTGACATCATGCTCCTCACTTTTTGAGCTGACAGGTTCAGTCTTAATTTGGGTGACTTGACCATACTCATTTCAGCTATATGATTGGTGCCACCGTTACTGACTGTATATCTCCCGGGAACCCTAGCCCCCCTTTTATCGGCCAATAATTTCCTTTCCCAGTGAAGAGAAAGTCCCCATGTCGAAACCCATACGAATATTATCTATACCCACAAAAAACAAATGTACACTTACACTCTTTACAAAGCACACGGAAAATTTCAAACAGTCAAAGGGAAAAAGGAACACCTAGGAGGAATTAGAGGGGACCAAGGCAGGAACAAGGAATGGACCCCAGAAACAGGACACAGGAAAAATGGTTAAAACAAATAAGGGACAAGTCCCGGCAGAATATAGGGAGATTTAAAGGGCCCCTCAGACGTTCCCTTTAAAGAAAAGGAAACAGGTCATCAGCCAAAACGGAAAGGCCTTTGCCCCATCGATTATGGGTAAGTTTTGTAGTTTCTTCCAAAGACTTTATTACAGGAAAACCAATATACAACAAACAGTTCAAGAAAAAATGTAAAATATGGTGGATCCAAGGGGCTGTGAACAATGGTATAATGGAGAAACAGCAGACCTGTAACAGCAGGCATGACAATAGGAACAGTATATGAACAGCAGGCTTGTACCAGCAGACAAGACACTAGGAACAATGGAGGAACAGCAAACTTGTACCAGCATGCTTGACAACAGAAACAGCACAAGAACCGCAGACTTCTGTGGTAAACTGGTCCTGAATGGAGAGCAGAGGAGAAGATGGGATCAGTAGTAGCCTTCTCTGTTCGGGTCACGGTGGCTAAAACATCAACAACCACACCTCTCAGGCTCCTCTAGCACCAGTACGATTCAAGAATGGGTCTTCACATTTTATGGCCAGTGGTATTTTCCCCAGGTCACTCTCTAACGCTGGTGGTCTTTACCTCAACTGCCCAGGATGGTGGATGAAGTGCCCTTTTTGTGCAGTGCAGATAAATAGGCAAGAGTCTGGATAGAAAGATAAATCAACTTATCCTTTACTCAAAGCTAGTTGGACCACACAAACGGCTTTAGCCCTCATTATAGTCATTATAGTAACTATTCAGCTTGCACAGCTCACTTGAAGAATCACCACCAGGAATACACAAAAAAGTACCAAAAGTACCTCAAACAAAGAGTCTTCCTTAACCCCAGGTGATCCGGACATCTTTCCTTAGAAATAAGTAGGTGCTGAGCAAGGCCAGAGGCAAACTGGTCATCAAGAGTGAGGCCTGGAGGAGACTGAATTACCTCTCAAACGTATTCCTGGTCTCTCCTATCCGCTGATAGATGGCTATGGCCTCTTTCATTTAACTGTCTTCAAAATCCTTTGGTTTGTGTGGCTAGAACAGAGATACATGGCAGAAAAATTAGAAATCTGATTTTTCACTTTTGCGCAAGGCGTGCCGCTGTTATTGTGAAAAAGTATAGAATAAATACAGGCTAATTGTGATCTTCTAATTATACCTCTAAATGCATTATCCATAAAAAAACACCTGTGGGGTCCAAATGCACACTATACTCCCAGATGAATTCATTGAATGGTGTAGTTTCCAAAATGGGTTTACTTTTTTTTTTTTTTCTCTTTTCTGGAACTTGAGAGGCTCTACTAATGCAACATGAGGGCTTCCAACCAATTCAGTTTATTTTGCACTTCCAAAGCCAAATAGCGCTTCTTCCCTTCTGAGACTCACCACTTGCAGCAAACATACTTTATGACCACTTATGGGGTATTGTCTTACTCAGAAGAAATTGGGAAACAGGTTTTGGGGTGCTTTTTCAGATTTTTTTTTTGTGAAAACTATAAATTTGAGAATAATAGTGCATTTTTTGGAAAAATTTTAATTTTTCATTTTCACAACCTAATTTCAGAAGTTTCTATGAAAAGGCTGTAGTGCAAAATGCACACTATACCCCTAGATGAACTCATTGAGGGGTGTAGATTCCAAAATATGGTAACTTTTGGGCGTTTTACTCGGTTCTGCAACTTGGGCGCTCTATTAATGCAACATGAGGACCTCCAACCAATCCAGCTTATTTTGCTCTCCCAAAGCCAAATAGCGCTCCTGCCCTTCTGAGACCCACCACGTGCCCCAAACCTACTTTATGACCACATATGGGGTATTTCCTTACTCAGAAGAAATTGGACAACAGGTTTTGTGTTTCCTTTTATCCTCCGTTTCTTGTGAAAATGAAAAATTTGAGAATAACTGTGCATTTTTGGGGAAAAACTGTAATTTTTCATTTTTACAACCTGACTCCAGAAGTTTCTGTGAAAAGCCTGAGGGGTCAAAATGCAAACTATACACCTAAATTAATTCATTGAAGGTTTTGTATCCAAAATGGTGTCACTTTTGGGGTTTTGTCTCTGTTCTGGAACTTGAGAGGTTCTACTAATGCAACATGAGGGCCTTAAACCAATCCAGTTTATTTTGCACTCCAAAAGACAAATAGTGCTTGTGAGACCCACCACGTGCCTCAAACATACTTTATGACCACATATGGGGTATTGTCTTACTAAGAAGAAATTGGGAAACAGGTTTTGGGGTGCCTTTTCTCTTCCTTTTCTTGTTAAAATGAAAAATATGGGAATAATAGTGCAATATTGTGGAAAAAATTGTAATTTTTCATTTTCAGAAACTGAATTCAACAGTTTCTGTGAAAGGCCTCTGTGGTCAAAATGCACACTATACCCCTAAATTAATTTCTTGAGGGGTGTAGTTTCCAAAATGGGGTAATTTTGTTTTTTTTTTCTCTGTTTTGGAACTTGGGAAGGGGGGGTTCTATTAATGCAAAATGAGAGCCTTCGACCAATCCAGCTTATTTTGCACTAACAAAGTCAAATAGCAGTTCTTCCCTTCTGAGACTACTTTATGACCACATATGTGGTATTGCCTTACTCAGAAGAAATTCGGCAACAGGTTTTTGGGTGCTTTTTTCTCATCCTTTTCTTGTGGAAATGAAAAATCTGAGAATAATTGTGCATTTTTGGAAAAAAAACTGTAATTTTTCATTTTCACAACCTGATTCTAAAAATTTATGTGAAAAGCCTGTGGGGTCAAAATGCAAACTATGCCTATAGATGAATTCATTGAGGTGTGCAGTTTCCAAAATGGGGTCACTTTTGTGGGTTTTTCTCTGTTCTGGATCTTGGGGGGGCTCCACTAATGCTATATGAGGGCATCCAACCATTCCAGTTTATTCTTCATTCCCGAAGCCAAACAGCACTACTTCCCTTCTGAAAACCACTATTTGTCCCATATTTTCTTTAAGACCACACATGGGTATTGTCACATTTGGAAGAAATTGGGAAACAAGTTTTAGGGTGCTTATTCTCCTACATTTCATGTGACCATGAAAAAATGTGGAGCTATGGTGAATATAAAATGTCATAATAAAATGATAGCTCCAAAATCCAGTAGGTGCTCCTTCAATTCTGAGGCCTGTGGTTGTCTCAAATAACATACTAGGCCACATATGATATATTTCTAAAATCAGCAGATTTAGGGAAACTTATATTGAGTTGTGTTTTTATGTTAATATATACTAAATTCCATGAAATAATAGATTATTACCAGGCAGCAGTGCAATTCTTCAGCACACACGCTTGTCAAGAGGACTCACTCTCTGTCGACCTCACCGTGTCACACAAAATTTCAATAGCCTCTTTTTAAGTCTTCCCTGCTGAAAATGAGGTTGAGCCCAAGGGAAATCTCTACAGGTCATTTCTAACACTTCCCAGGACTGACTGTTCAGGCCTACTCTCACTTGCCCAATTTTCACGTTCTGCCTGTTGATCCGGCAGCCTGCTGGACCTGGACCAGAGGTCTACTGAACTCTTCTCTCTGACATCACTGCTCCATCACTTCTCTCTGAGCTGACAGGTTCAGTCTCTAACTCTGTGACTTGACTCACTACTCATCTTCAGCTATCTGATTGGCTGCCTAGCCATTACTGTACTGTCCTCATCTCCCTGGCAACCCTGTCTTCCCCTTCCTTACTGCTAGGCCAATAACTCTCTCCTTCCAGTGACTGAGCAAGTCCCCATAGTCGTAACCCATAGCGACATATTATCTACTACCCACAAAAACACAAATGTACACTTACACTCCTTTACACAAGCACACAGGAAATTTCAAACAGTCTAAGGAGCCATAAAGGACATCAGCGATCAGGAGGAACTGTAGAGGGGACCACAGAGCAGGAATACAGGAATGGATGCCCAGCAGACAGGACACAGGAACATGTGTTAGCAAACAGAATACAGGGACAGATGTCCAGCAGGCAGAATATAGGGACGCCATCTTGAAGGCCTCAGACGTTGCCTTAAGACATTTATCCAGGTTAAACAGGTCATCAGCCAAAACCTGGAAAGGCCTTATGTCCCATCGATCTATGGTAAGTTTTTGTAATGTTTCTTCCAAAGACTTTATTACAGGAAAACCAATATACAACAAACAGTCCAAGAAAAAATGTAAAATATGGTGGATCCAAGGGGCTGTGAACAATGGTATAATGGAGGAACAGCAGACCTGTAACAGCAGGCATGACAATAGGAACAGTATAGGAACAGCAGGCTTGTACCAGCAGACAAGACACTAGGAACAATGGAGGACCAGCAAACTTGTACCAGCATGCTTGACAACAGAAACAGCAAAAGAACCGCAGACTTCTGTGGTAAACTGGTCCTGAATGGAGAGCAGAGGAGAAGATGGGATCAGTATTAGCCTTCTCTGTTCGGGTCACGGTGGCTAAAACTTCAACAACCACACCTCTCATGCTCCTCTAGCACCAGTACGATTCAAGAAGGGATCTTCACATATTATGGCCAGTGGTATTTTCCCCAGGTCACTCTCTAACGATGGTGGTCTTTACCTCAACTGCCCAGGATGGTGGATGAAGTGCCCCTTTTGTGCAGTGCAGATAAATAAGCAAGAGTCTGGATAGAAAGATAAATCAACTTATCCTTACTAAAAGCTAGTTGGACCACACAAACGGCTTTAGCCCTCATTATAGTCATTAAGTAACAAATCAGCTTGAAACAGCTCACTTGAAGAATCACCACCAGGAATACACAAAAAAGTACCAAAAGACCTCAAACAAAGAGTTCTTCCTTAAACCCCCCAGGTGATCCGGACATTTTTCCTTAGAAAAGGTAGGTGCGAGCAAGGCCAGAGGCAAACTGGTCATCAAGAGTGAGGCCTGGAGGGGACTGAATTACCTCTCAAACGTATTCCTGGTCTCTCCTATCCACGGATAGATGGCTATGGCCTCTTTTATTTAACTGTCATCAAAATCCTTTGGTTTGTGTGGCTAAGAGTAGGAGAAGGAAAACTAAATCCTAGCTAGCATGATGCCAATATTGTCCTTTCCATTTAGCTGATTAACAGAACAAACATTAACATCTATCCAACTAAAGACACCTTTCACTAGTTTCAGGGAAATTTAAAAACTCTATCCCCCACCTTGGTCTCCTAGGCAACACCTCTTGCTGTAACTGAAAAACCCTTTAAACCATTTTCATAAAATTTAGTTTTAGTACCTCACTAGCATGACATTTCATAAAAAAAACAACACGTCTTTTTCCAAAAGTTTTAAAAACAACATTTAAAACTGTAGTTCTGAATTTTTGACGATTATTGGGGCTACGCATGGGTCGATGGTCATAGCGGCCACATCGACAAAATTCGAGGTCATTAGAGATCGCCAGACCATTAAAGTCTGGAGAGCAAAAAACCCCTTTCATTTTTACACCAAACGGGGCGGGAACTAAATTAAAAAAACCACAAAGTCAAAGGATACTTGCACATCTAGGAAAACACACTTGGGTTTAAAACACAAAAAAAAAATACAGACCTTTCACTATCCCTGTCTTGTACCACAGAAAGACCCTTAAACCTGCATACCCAAAATTTTAAAAAAAGTGCCAAAGGAAAAAAATTATTTAAACCCCATCATTTATTTGAATGGACATTGACTATCCCTGTCCTGGAACCAGAAAGACCCCAAACCTGCATGCCCCCCCAGATTAAAAATGCCGGAAAAAGGGTCTTTCACCACCATTTATTTCACGGGACATTGACATACCTTCCCTGGGCCACACATACCCCCAAACCTGCATGCCCCCCAAAAAAAAGTGCGGAAAAAAAAGTCTTTAAAACCACCTTTTAATTTCCTGGACAAGACTATCCCTTCCTGACCCACAGCATGACCCCAAACCTGCAGCCCCCAAATTTAAAAAGTGCGGAAAAAGGAGTCTTTCAACCACCATTTTATTTTCACTTACATTGCATCCTGTCCGGGCCACAGCTGGCCTAAAACCTGCAGCCCCCCCCCCAGTTTAAAAAAAGTCCCGGAAAAGAAGCTTTCAACCACCATTTTATTTTTTTAAGGGACTTTGAAATCCCTGCCCCTGGGCCACACAAGCCCCAAACCTGCATGACCCAGATTAAAAATTCCCGGGAAAAAAGGAGTCTTTCAACCCCACCATTTTAGTTCACGGACATATCTGCCCCCTGTCCGGGGTAGCGCTGCCCCGGGCGTAGAGGGGGACCAATGAGCTTCATTTTGGAAATACTGGTGGTTAAACGCCCCTTTCCCACCCGGGTTCCCTTTTTTTCTTGCTTCTTTTTCTCTTTTTTAACCAACGTGCTGGAAAAAATTTGTCTCTGTACTTTGTTTTTTTCCCCGAAATCCATGTCCTCTGAAAAAACCCACACGGGTCAAGTTTTCCTGTACCCCCCCTTGAAAAATTCAGAGGAATTTTTTACCACTTTTTTTGTACAAAAATTTTTTTTTAGTAGTTTAATTCTAGAAAACACATTTTAAGATAGGAATGGAATCCCACCATGTCTTTGTTTCTCTTTTTAATTGTTTTAAAGGGGTTGTCTCAAACAGGATTGATAGCTATGTTAAAAATTTTGCAAAAACAAGTCTTTTGCAATATGTCTCCATTACATGTCCTCCCTTTTCCTTTTTCTGACAGCACCATCCCCTTGACCCACTTGAAACAATTGTGAAGAACAAATGTCTGTTAAAAAACATAATTTTATTAAAATAAAGGGTATAAGCTGCATGTCACACAAAATCCCCCCAAAAATTCAAAGAGACCCTTGACCACTTTGGACAATTGTGAAAACAAATTCGTTAGAAACAACATTTTTTTATAATAGGCCCCTGTAGTATATGCATGTCACAGCAAAATCCCCCCAAAAATTTAAAGCATGACCCTTGAGCCACTTTGGACAATTGTGAAAACAAATTCTGTTAAAAACAACTTTTTTTAGAATAGACCTAGTATTCGTCATTTCAAGCACATGACCCCAACAATTATAAATATGATTCCACCACTGTTAAAAATTGGAGGGAAAATCCACTTAGAAGCCACATTTCTTTTCCAAAGGACCATGTTTATTGCTGTATCTCACAAAACATGACCCCAAAAAATTATAATATGTTTCTCACCCCAAAATTAAAAATTTGGATGGAGAAATGCCACTTAAAAGCCACATTCGTTCAAAGCCCTTAATTATATTTACTCACAGAAAACAGACCTAAAACCCCTTTGAAAATCGAAAACTCTAAAGATAAATAGAAAAATGGAAACGGTGTTGTCATAAACCCTTTGCTGTCTTTACATCCCTCACAGCAAAACAAAAAATTTTAACGTTGGGAAAAGAGAATAAAAATGCATAAGAAATGATCATTTAAAAAAAATTTTTCAAAGGACATTTCTTTTGAAGAGAATTTAAAGTAACCGGCAACAAAAGGGTGCCCTCGCAATTGTCCCAAAACAACACATCAGAATCCAGGCCTGATTCATCTTGATGAAAGCAAACATTCACTTATCTGGGGGAAAGCCATCTTTGTCTGAAATTTTACTCCTCCAGCTGTGCTGAAGGCCGCTCAAAATATACAGGGCGCGGGGCAGGACAACACCTCTAGGGCATGCGACGAGCTGGCCATTTGCCATTTTAAACCCAAAGTCTATTGGGGTCCGGAACACATACAAAAACAGGGGTTTGAACCAGAAGCGTCACCATGATTTTAAAACGGGTCTCTTGGTTGATGTGTCCCCTGCATTGAAATGCTTTGGGAGGTGTAAAAAAAGATTGCCAGGGGGTACCCATAGCTTCTGCCCCCTTTCCCTGCTTTTGCTGCTCCCCGCACCTATTGGGGCACCTACTGCTGTCACTCGCTGATGTTTTTCCCAACCGTGGACATTTGGGGAACGTGAAGCAACCAACAGAGTCCCTTGATCAATCACAAGTCCCCATTTCCTGCTTTTTACTCTAATTTTGGATGGGGGGGGAAGAAAGTGCGATTTTTTGTTTTTACCGGGATCCGGGAGGGGCCACCCATAACGTTGTTCATTTTGTTGCCTTTGCGAGGATCAGATGAAGAAATGGAGCATCCAGCACTCATTGAAGATGGACCCTTTGTTTTCCCAACCCCGGGGGCAGGGCACACAAACTGTCTTCCTCATCTTCCTCCTCCGCCTCAAATTCGCGCCAACCTTTTTCCCCAAGGCAGGGACGTCGGGAACCTTTTCTGGAATACCTCCCCTCCGTTTTCCCCCGGGCACGCTTCAACACAGCCCTGACTTCCCTGAATGATCCCCTGGAGTGATCGCGCCTGCACTACCCCTGGACCCCCGAACCACTGCCTAATAAAGACCGATAAAATTAGAAGTTTTCGGCCTTGGGGGATTCGATGGAGAAAAAGGGCTCCATGTCGCATCTTGCCGTCTCCTCCTCCACGCGGGGACCTTTTTTTTTCAGATGTCCAACATCATTTCAAAACTAAATCCCCACAATGCTCATGCTAAAAGGGGCATCTCCGCACTGACCATTTTGGGGCTTCTTCAAAACGGGGCAAGGAGGTGCAGAGCTTTTTCACCGCTTTCCACTCTCGGGCTCAACACCCAAGTCCACACCGCTGCTTTCAGGCCATTGTCACTTCGAACGCGAAAAGGCATTGCGCCTGCCACAATCGCGGAGCAGGGGAGGGTGGAATTCCACGTGTTGCCAAGTCAAAAATGAACTTGACGGGGGGGCCGACTAAGCTGCAACGCAGCCAGGGGGGCGAAGCAGGGTCGAACCCCCGGAAGTGCAACTTAACTTAGGCTTCCTCAGCAGCATCCAGACCCGGTACCTTTAAAAAAATTTTCGGGACGACAAGGTTCATGACATGTGCCAGGGAAGGGGTTGCCCCAGCCTACCGATCTTAAGGCGGGCCCCAATTTCGCCCGTTATCGCCCCACCTTGCCCGGCACAAGGGGTTTTTGGGGACCCCGCCAGCGCCGGGTCTCGTTGCGGAAGCCCTCCACCCCGCCCTGACCTGGTGTGACGGCTCCCGACAGATTAAATTTTTAACACGGCCTGGTTTTTTCTGGGCACTGTTCACCAGAGGGCCTTGGGGGGAAAAAACCCGCACCACCCTGCGGTTTTGAAGAGGTGCGCCGACCTAGAGCCACCCCCCCAAACCACCCCCAAGAAACCACCCAGCCACCCAGTGAGCTGTCACAGAGATAAGCGCCTTGGCTGTGCTTTACAGTCCATGTGTCGGTTCAGTACTTTTCCGGACACAGAGGGAGACAACGCGCTTAAATTTTTGATGACATTTGGCCCGGCCAGGCCGGGATGCTTTTCTTTGGGAAAGAAATGCCTGATCCATCTGGTATTGGGGCCCCCCCCTTTCAACCCACTTTCCACCGACGGGAAAAGGCAACCATTTTCCCCAAGCCAAAAACCTTTGGCAACCGAATTTCACATTTTAGGCTTTGGAATGGGGTTTTGGGTTAAAATTTTTCTTCTGCTCCCAAAAACCGAAGACAGAAGGGGGCTGCTAGACGGGCCCCTGTACGGCGGCAGGCATCAAACTGGCGGAAGGAAGGGGGAGATGGTTCCTGGGGGTGCTGGTGGGACCGGGGCGGGAGGGTGAAGCGGAGCTATCCCGATCATGAACTCTGAAGACATGGGGAGCTGGGAACCTTGGTGGTGGCGGGGGGAGGAGGATAGGCGAGACAGAGGGTGGACGGGTTGGGGGCCCGGCGCGTCTGGGCCTTTTTTTGGGCCAATGTTTTCCCTCCATTTCAACTCATGCATTCCTGCATTTCTAGACATGTTGGTGGGGGTTAACCACCTAAGGTTCTTGCCTCACTTAGCTTTTTCGCAAAGTCGGCTATGACATCGGGGTGAACAAGGGTTTCTCAAAAAAGGCCCCGGGTTGAAGGTCCCGGGGCCCCTTTTTGACGGGGATAACGGAGCGGGGTTTGCGCTACCGTGGATGGGGGAATCAATCAGTGGACTTCTGCCACCGCCCTCTCCCTTTTTTTGCGGAACCCGACTCACACTACCCCCCATCTTCCTCCTCGTCCATATGAAGCCTTGCAAGCAAATTCTGCGAAAAGACCACGTTGATCCGCAAGTCGTCATCATCATCATCAACCAGGTGACTTCGTGTCCAACATTCTGCATCCAGGAGCTGCGGGGTACAAGAAGAGGGGACTGCAAGGCTTTTTCCGGGCCGCCCGGATTTTTTTCCGATTGACCGGCTTCCTTCTCCTCCTCTGATGGCACAGTAACTGGGGGTCCAAAGCAGAAAAAAAAACATCCCTTTGGCCTCTTGATCTTTTAACACCTTCTGACCCCAACCGCATTTTTATCAAAAAGGTCTTCAAAAAGGAATTCCAGTGGGGTACAAATTACATTTGGCTGCTTCAGTTTGGAAAAATGCTATGACGAAACATTTTGGGGCCTGACTGGGGGGCGAGGGAGGTAAGACTGCAGGTGAGGTTGCATTAACCCTAAAGACAAAATTGCGACGCTGTTCGTTCTAGATTTCCCGGGCCCTGACCCAGCGATGACAGGGCCTGACGTTTTGCAACGACCCCCCTGGGATCGGGTTTTCGCCCCACTGGAAGGGGCACCTTCTCCGACTTCTACCTCCTGTCCAAAACCCCCTCTTGCCGCTTACCACATGAAATTTTGCTCCATGTTAGAAATATAAAATTTGAGAAGGTATGGAAAGTTTGAAAATCTCTTTTTTAAAAGAGGCAAACACGCTATTCTCAAATCCCTCAAATCAAAACAAAATTGCTGGATTCAAATTTTAAATGCAAAGTAGATCTATCAAAAAAGCTTGACTGACCAAAAGTGAAAAAAAAACCTGTCTGAAATGTAAAAGATATTAAAAAGTATTTTTTGGGACCTTTTAATTTACCGTGGTGACTACAAAATTGCTGAACACATTAACTGCAAATACTCTATCAAAAAAAGCTGGCCTGCGCCAAAGTGAAAAACACTATCTGAAATGATCGGATAATAAAGGTATTTTTGGGACCTTTCAATTTCCCCCGTGGTGACACAAAATTGCTTTATTTACATTTAATGAAAAGGTCCTCATTGGGAAAAAAGCTGTATGCGCCCAAAATGAAAAAAAAACTTTTTCTTAATTATTCGATATTTTAAAAAGGAAAATTTTTTGGGACCTATCAATTCACCTGTGGTGATTTCAAAATTGCTGTATTCAAATTTAACTGCAAAGTAGATGATAACAAATCTTTTCCCCGCCAAAATGAAAAAACACGTTCTAAATGATTCGGATAATAAAAGGTATTTTTTGGCACCTTTCAATTCACCTGGTTGGGCTACAAAATTTGCGTTTTTACATTTTAAATGCAAGGCTTCAAAGAACAAAGCTGTATCGCCAAAGAAAAAAACACAATCTGAAAAATCGGGAAAAAAAAAGGTATTTTTTGCACCTATAAATTTACCTTTTTGAATACAAAAGCTGTATTCACAATTTTAAAAGTGCAAGGTGCCCCAAAATGAACAAAGCGTATGGCCAAAGTTAAAAAACTATCGTAATGTATTTCGATAATAAAAAAGGGATTTTTTTGGGACCTACAATTCACCTGTGGTGACCAAAAAAAATTGCTGTATTTAAATTTAACTGCAAATAAATTATCAACAAAGCTACCTGGGCCAAAGTGAAAAAACACTTTTTTCTTTTAAATGTATTCGATAATAAAAGGTATTTTTGGGACCTTTCAAATTTACCGTGGGGGACTACAAAAAAGCTTTTTATTCCCCCATTTAAGTCAAAGGTGCCCAATGAACAAACTTTGTGCCCAAAATGAAAAAACACTACTTAATGTATTCGGGAAAAAAAAAGGGATTTTTTTGGCACCTATCAAATTTACCCTGGGTACTACAAAAATTGCTGTATTAAATTTTAACTCAAAGTAAATCTTCAACAAAGCTGGCCTGCCCCCAAAAAAGGGAAAAAAACGTAACTGAAATTATTCGATTTTAATAAAAGGGAATTTTGGCACCTTTTCAATTCCCTTGGTGACTACAAAATTTCTTATTCCATTTAAATTGCAAGGGCCTCAATGAACAAAGCTGTAGTGCCCAAAGTGAAAAAACAGTTCTGAAATGTATTTGGGGTAAAAAAAAGGTATTTTTTGGCACCTATAATAATCTTTATTTATATAGCGCCAACATATTACGCAGCACTTTACAATAACCTGTGCTGACTACAAAATTGCTGGATTTTAATTTTAAAAGAAGTGGCAATCAACAAACTGAAGGGCAAAATTGAAAAAGAACACCCATCTGAATGTATACGATAATAATGTGGGGGTTTTGCACCTAACAAAGAGACCTGCTTTTCTAAAAAGATTTTAAACCAATTAATTCAGCTGCCCAATATCCAGGGAAAAATTCATAGAAAAAAATGTTAATAAAAAAGCATTTTCAGGCAAACTCACTAATCTTGATAACTATATCCATATTCTTTAAGCCTTTTTTGTGTCCGCCCCAGGGGGCCACCCCTTTCCCTCCCCCCCATGAATTTACAGCGTAATGCTCCTTTAAAATTCTCTACCTAACACATAAAATCTTCCAATCCTATCAACAAGTTTTAAGGATCACAGCTAACAGTAAGCTTTTCCCCGTGAAAAAAGAAAATTTTAAATTTTGCTGAGAGTTTGGGAAAACAGCAAGCGCACGTCCTACGCATGAACCTGAAGACACTGATCAGACAGGGGAAGGGCTGTTCTATGTAAAAAAGAGGCATGGATTTTTTCCCACCCAAACGCAACCATACACATCCCATCAACGTCGCGCACACATCCACCCGCTTCATTCTGTAAGCTGAAATTTACTGGGTCCAAATGACAGAACGCCGAAAATGGGGCGATATTAATAGATGATGCACAGAGTTTAACCTAAATTATCGCATGATCTAAAAATTTCGATCAACAAAAAAAACTGTGCCGATTTCAACTTTGTCGATAATAATCGCTCAACACTAGTAATGAACAATAACATCTATTCCTGTCCATTACAGTTGTACCAACAGGCGTGGCAACATGAATAACAGAGGAACAGCAGACTTGTAACAGCAGGCAGGACACCAGGAACGATGGATGGGCAGCAGGTTTGTACCAGCAGGCAGGACATTAGAAACAATGGAGGAACAGCAGGCAGGTTGAAGACATCAGTAGACAGCAGGAGCATTTCCAGCAGATGGACAGAGGTCAGAACCAGACAGGCAATAAACATGGAACTGGGGTCACCAGGACACTTGAACTCAAGAGGGAATGAAACTCAGTGCTATGGAACCCAGCTTACACATCAGATACTCAATCCCAGATTGCAGGCAGTAGCTGAGTTTTAAAGCTCACCCAGGCAGGATCATGAGCAGCAGCTGCAGGAGTACTAATGCAGGAGTTAACTGTTGTCATGCTGTATGGTAACAGCAGACAGAGCAAAGGCAGATTCTATCACCAAGAGTAAAAGGAAAGTTACTGACAATGGGGAGGCAGGGAAACTTGCAGATCATGATGGTACCCCACTCCTTAGGGCCCCTCCCACTCAGAGAAGGCCTAGCACAATTCTGACTGCTCTTCATCTAGAGGGTATGGGTACTTCTTTTACATCTAGGGTGTGTGGCAAGATCGTGAGCAAGTTAGGGAAGTGGAGGGAAAGACCAGACAAGGATGCTACCATCCTTCCAGGGTGGAAGTCCACAGGGAACTTGAAGGCAGAACCTGTGCAGGTTGAACATAAGTCCCGGACAAAAACAGGATACCAGAAGGCTGTAACAGGTCTGGAGAAGCAGATGGAAAAAAAGGATCCAAGTACTTGGATTCTTCCTTTCATGGAAGACACAGTAGATTCAGATGACTGGAGCAAACCAGGCTGAGTAGCAGCTTCAAATCATTGAGCCAGTATATCAGAAGGCCATGACATGACAGCCTCACTTTGTTTGCTGTCCACAGCTTGAGCTACATGAGGTGAGGCTTAGCAGAATTGTCTCAGAACCAGAAGAACTCTGAACAGCAGGCTGTACAGAATACCCTTCATTCTCAGAATTGGGTGGACAAAAGATGACTGGGTGAGGAGTAGAGTGAATGGAACACCAAAGACAGCTGCCAGACGAGGGCTGCAATCAGAGCGCCTTTCACAGGAACGCACTCTCCAAAGTGGACATGCTCTGGGCAGGGCTTGTGTGCACTGTTGTAGAGCATGTGAACAAGAAGCTGTTCCAGGTATTTGGCAGAAAAACTTGCAGATCATGACATAGTATATCTAGAGATGGGTGAATCGATTATAATGAAGTGGAATTCATTTAGACTTTCAGGACAAATTTGATTCTGAACGAAGCCGAATTTCCTGGCGATTCGTGGTATACTGTAGAATCTAATATGGCTGCGAGCACATTGTGTGACATGGGGCAAATAACTATGGGAGAAAGAAAGGAATACCCTAAATAACATGTGCAGACAGGCAGCCAATCAACACCCAGCCAGCTTCTGTGATGTCACAGCCCTATAAATTGGGCAACAATGTTAAATTCTGCCCCTTGTCACTGTGTCTCGTATGCACAAGCATCTCTATGTAGCTGCACTAGATTGCACTCTGCAAAATACTTCCGATTTTAGAGTTACTGGGGAGAAATACCTTTCAAATACACAGGTGTGTGTAATATACACACCTGTTCCTAAACTCGAGTCTTTGAAGCAGTATTTTAGTGAAATGGACATTGACTACCCATATTCTGTAGCACAGCATGACCCAAAAAACCGCACAGGTGCCCTTATGGACCATTAGCAGAAAATTTTGCAATAAGAAATAAACTATATATAAAAAAATAGTTTTCCAATACTGCTGCTGCTAGAGCTACTTGCCATTCTACTGGTGACATTTTTCTACCATGACATGAGAATGTGAAGCAAACGAAACAGATGTCCCCAGTAGGTCAACAAAGCCTGTCTGAAAATCCTACATTCTACTGTCAAGTGGGTTGTTGGAAATTACTGATTAAAGTGGGTGAGGCTGTAAACGTGGATCACGGAGGTTCAACTGGTAGGGCCGGACTTACAGTGGATGTGGTGAGAGTCAGGGCTAGTGTCTTTCATCTATTAACATGCAGGTTCAGCTAGCAGGGCTGGAGTTACAGTGGGTGCGGTGAGAGCCAGGAATGGCATCCATCATCTATTAACACGCAGGTGCAGCTAACAGGGCCGGAGTTACAGTGGGTGCGGTGTTAGCCAGGGCTGGCGTCCGTCATCTATTAACTCACAGGTTCAGCTAGCAGAGCCGGAGTTACAGTGGGTGCGGTGAGAACCCGGACATGACCCTAAACCTGCATGACCCACATATTAAAAAGTGCCGAAAGAAAGTAGTCTTTGAACCACAATTTTAGTTGAACTGGACAATGACTATACCTGTCCTGTACCACAGCATGTCCCCTAAACCTGTTTGACCCACAGATCACAAAGTGGCACTATGCTATTTTGTACAGTGACTGTCATTTAGTATATTTTTTGATAACTGACATTCGTGTACGGAATTTATTTAGGGAAGTTTTACATTATTATCATTTTGTTTTTTTTAAAGTGGGGATAACATACAACATACATCCCTTCCTGAATTTTAAAATTTTTATTTTTTCCCACGGGTGGGTGTTAATTCATTCGCACACCCCATAAAAATAAAAAAGGGTCCTAATCATCCCCAAAACACTTTTTAAATTTGAGAAAAACTTTTTCCCCCCCGGGCTTCTGAGAGTAAATTCACCAATGAAAAAATTTGGGTTTTTTTTTATTTTTCTCCAAACCCCTTCTTCAGGGGATTAGGGACAGACTACCCTGGGATAAAATTTAAGGGCGCCCCCATAGTGACTCCCCCCCCCAAAAATTTTAAGCCTTAAATTGTGCAATTTTGTCCAGCCCGGACCCTTTTTTTTCAAAAACTTAACCCAAAGAAATCCCCTTTTTCCCAAAATTTTTATTTTTTAGAGAAATTTAAAGCTGTCCTGATTGCCCCAAAAGGGAAAGAGATCCAGGCTTGCGTCATTCATCTGTTAACACGGAGGTTCACGCCCGGGCCAGACTTACAGTGGGTGAAGGGCAGAGCACAGGGAAGCGTCCATCATCTATTTAAAACCCAGGTTCAGCAACCCCGGGCGGACTTACAAATGGGGCGGTTTAGAAACTAGGGGGGCGTTTAAATATTTATTAACAAAGGGAAAAAGCCCTTTTGATGGGGAGCAACAAAAACCTTTGTGCTGAAGCCGAGTGCGGAATGGAATTTTGAGCCCAAACCTCCCCCTTCCTCAGAAGACAGTCCAAAACCTGGGTTTGCCCCTTTAAAAATTTCAGCCCCTACGAGAGCGTTTACCCCTCCAGAAAATTCGGAACCCAAAAAAGCATTTATTTGGAAATGGGGTGCTTTACGCTCCTTTCCCCCCATGTGCCCTTTTTCTTGGCTTTTCTTTTTTTTGTTTTTTCCAACATTCTGCAAGGGAAAATTTTCTCTGTTCTTTTGGGGGGTTTGGGAAATGTACTTCAAACTCCCCTGGGCCCCCTGAAAACACCTACATCTGTTAAAGTCTTCCTTTAAATCCCCCTTTTACAATTTCAAGGAATATTTGTATCAGCTATTCTGTACATGCAAGTTTTTTAGTAGTTTAATACTAGAAAACACATTTTTTAAAATAAGATGTAATCCAACCACGTCTTTGTTTCTCTTTTTTTTTCAATTGCATTAAATGGGTTGTCTCACTACAGGGATTGCTAGAAACCACATTTTTTTTAGAATAGGACCTGCAGTATAACTGTATTTCACAGAACCATGCCCCAAAAAATTCAAAACCTGACCCTTTGGCCCCCTGTTGACCAAATTTTGAAGAACAATTTCTGTTAAAACCACTTTTTTAAAAAAAGCACTTCAAGTATAGCTGTAATTTTTACAAACACCTTTCCCCCCAAAAAAATTTAAAACATTTACCCTTGCGGCCCCCGTTTACAATTGGAAAAAACAAATGTCTTTTTTAAAAACCACATTTTTTTTTAAAATTGGGGCCCGTATTAAGCAATATTTCACAGCACCCCCGCCCCCCAAAAAATTCCAAAAAATACCCTTTTTGGGCCCCGTTTACAATTGGGGAAGGGGAAAAGATGTGGGTTTTGAAACCACAAATTTTTTTTAATAGCACCTGTATTTTTAGGGTGTATTTCACAGCAACATGACCCAAACAATTATAAAAATTACTTTTCATCCCTTTAAAAATTGTGAGGGAAAAATGCCACTTAAAACCCCATTTTTGTTCCCAAAAGGCCCCTTTACATAACTGTAAAAACAAAACAACATGACCCCCAAAACCCTTGACATGCTTAAAAATTTTTATGAAAAAGTAATAAAATTTAAAACGTTTTTTTATGAAACCATATACAATTTGGGGCCCTTTTTCGTCCCCCTAACCGCAAAACCAGCAAAATGACCTTTTTTTCACTCAAAAAAAAATTTCAGTTTAAAAAAAGTTCATTTTTAAAATTTTTTTTTTTTAAAGGACCAATTTTTTTTGGGAAAAGGAATGTTTAAGTAGACCCGCAACTAATCGGTGACCTCGGGATTTGGAAAAACAACCCTCATCAAGATTCCACGCATGAAAATTTATCTTTACAGTGTTGAAACGAATTTTTAAACGACAAAGTTGAAATCGGGACGGTTTTTTTTTTGGGATCGAAATTTCCCCGATCATGCGATAATTAAGGGTTTAAAAACTTGCATCATCTATTAAACGCGCCCTTTTTT